>CAJNJA010084698.1:5179-20513 GCA_905231915.1 Symbiodinium necroappetens
ATATATATATACATACATGCATAAAAAACATCCCCACATGCATCCATGCATGCATTTACATTTGCATTTCATGGCATTGCATGGCATGGCATTGCATTACAGACAGAACGGCAGACAGATTGAGAGACAGACAGACAGATACTCTCGGGATGCTGCGGCTTTGCGGTGCACTGTGGCTTCGTTTAACCACAGAGTTGTTTTATTACTCAGGGCTACCCGCAAAAGAACTCCAGATGCTGACCGAATGGCATGTTCTCCACAAGGCCATCCTGAAAGCTTTCAGATGGACGGTTGGAGGGCATAACAACATGCTCCTTCGGGGGTTGATAGGTTTAATGTCGTGGATGGCGTTGGGGCGGAGGACGGCAGTATGATCAGGGTGACACCCCTGCCAGTTGTCAACCACAACAATAACACCAGCAGCAGCAGCAGCAACAACAGCAACAGCAACGGCAACAGCAACAGCAACGACAACAACAACGCAACCAGTCCATCAAACAACAACCGTCAACAACCAACAACCAACAACGAACAGCAACAGCAATGGACCAACAAAGCGACACAACAATCCATCAACTAACCAACCAACCAATCAAGCAAGAAGCAAGCAAGCAAACAAGCAAGCAATCGACCAATCAATCCACTAGTCAATCAGTCACTCAACGACCGACATCGGCGACGACCACGACAACGACAGCAACAACAACTAGTACGACTACAACTTCAAATCAGTTCAGGTCCATTGAGCTCGCTTGGCTCATTCAATCAATCAGTGAGCTCAGCTCAACTCAACTCAATTACCCTGTTCGGCTCAATTCAATTATCCGGTTGTCTATAAACCCCTATTATTCATCAATCAATCAATCCATCCATCCATCCAGTAAGCAATCAGCAAGTTCGATCTAAATCTAATCAACTCATACCAAACAAATCAAACAGTCAGTGAGTCAATGAACCAATCAACCAACCAATCAAATCAGATCATACCGAACACATGAACTCAAACCGAACCCAAAGCAAGCCAAACCAGTCATAGCAATCAATCATAGCAATCAACCAACAACCGAGAAGCTGCAACCACCTACGACCAACGACCAACAGCATCAGTAGTAGCAGGAGCGGCAACAGCAGAAGTTACAAACTCATCTTGGGAGTATTTCTCAGAGCTTGAGCTGAAACCCTGGACCGAACTCTCAGCTGCCGCCGGGCAGCCAGCTTGGCCATGCTCTCCGGGTTGCACTTCCAGTTTCCACCCACGATCGGTCGGCGAGCCATGGCGGTGTGGTTGGGCAAAGGTCGAAGGAGCGGTTGGGACTGCTTCTGTGCCAAAAGCTGCCAAGGCCTCTGCAATCCGATGACTTTGCGCAGGCCTTCCATAATGAAAGCCGAGGCACCCCCCAAAAGACGGATGCCACATGGCAGTGTTATATAGGACACCTTCACAATGTCGAACCCCAAGAAGTAAGATTTTCATTCGAGGGAAGTTGCGCAAGAAGGTCAGAAGGCTCTAGGCTGACATTAGAGCAGCAGCTATGCCTAAGACGTGCTCACCAGCCTGAATCAGCATACGCCTTACACTTTCTGAACCCACTTCGTAGTAGTAATAATAATAATAATAATAGCAGTAGTATTGTCATTATTATGATTAGTTCAATAATAATCATATAGTAGTATAGCATTACAGGATTCTAGAATCATCGTATCCTTCTGGGCAGTCAGTTCCCAAGGCCTTCACCACCAAAAATGCGAACTTCCCGTTCAGGGCTTAGGGTTTGGGCAACCACCTCACGGTATCCTAAACCTCAATCTGCACTAGGGCTACAACTACAGCTGCAGCGTGCTGGCATGCTGATTGCTGTTGTCGGTATCACCATTGCTGCAACTGCAAGCGCTAGTCCCAGCAGTCTTCTCATTGTGACGAACGAAGCCACAAGCACCCCGGAAGCTGTCAGAGGTCTCCTGGGGCCCCGTCGGTTGGGGTGAGGAGGCGGCTACGGCCAAAGAGAAGTCAAGCCTCGGGGCGAGAGGTTGGGCGGGTTTCGGTAAATCCCAGTCTTTCGCAACATTGGGTTGTTTGCGGTCTTCACGATGTTGAAAGGTGGATGTGCAAGAGATGCAGGAGCTAGGATTGAAGGGCTTCGAGAAACTTAGCTTACTGGAGTTGCACTTCGGGCTTGAGGCTTCAGGTCTCCAGAAACAACCCGAATCTTGTGAAACCCTCCCACCCAGACCGCTTTTAGGCACCCTTGAGCCGGGGAGGCCCCAAGAGTAAGGCCCCGACTCGACCCTTAAACCCCGAACAAGCCTGAACCCGAAGCTCTTAAACTGGCCCTAAACCTGGGAGGCCGGCTCATCGCAGGAGGAGAAGGAGTCGGAAGAGCTTCTTGAGCCACTATCCGAGTCCGTGTCGGAGGCGGACGACTCCTTCGGTTGGGAGGGTCTCTGTCGTGTGTGCCTCCCACCTAGCCACCTAGCTAGAACGTTGAAGGTAAAGGGTGCCGTGTCGGGTGTCGGTAGTCCTCCCATGGCATCCCGCCGCCCCCCATGGTATACACCCTGAAATCCTCGTGAGAGTCGTCACTGTTGTCTCACGTGTCAACATTCACAGGGACCCCCCTCGTCTGCATGGTCCCCCTGTGGTGTTTGGGTTATTTGACCCCCTTTCCCCCTCCTGTGGTGTGGTGATGGGTGTTGGGTTTATGGTTTAGGGTTTGCATCCGCACCCCCCTGTGGTGTGGGTGGCGCCCTCGTGCCTCTCCACCAAAACTGAAACTCCGAAAGCTCGCGGATGAATGGCCCTTACTCTCCCTCATGGGTTATCGTGTCGATCCAATTTCGAAAAAAGTCTGAAAGAGGCGCAGCATATAGATTCCGAGAACCCTTCATGTAGATCCGTGCCAGGAATGTATGAGTGTGGCAAAGACTTCCCATCTAATCCTCACCCAAGCAACGGAACGGTCTTGTCTACTTACCGCAGCGGAGAGCGCTGAGCCGAGACAATCTGCACCACTCGTGCAGGCTCGGTGATTTCCTCATCCTCCATGGAATCAGCCAAGAGCAGTTTTCACCCGACACCCGTCGGCATCAAGGGCAGCTGTTATAGAAGAAGAGAACTAAAGCCCGAATGGCCACCGTTGTGGAGTGTGCGGTTCCGTCAGCACAGAGGGCTTTCTTTACCTCCGTAAAAGGGTCATAATTACTGGATCAAGGTCCTGCTGTTTGGAGCCTGTATTTCAGTCTGTATGTCTGAACCTCCAGCGGCAAGCAATTATGCAAGAGCGGATGCAGCAATCGTCGCAGCTTGTGTGAGAAGCACCATGAACTGTAATCGCTTGCACCCGATCCTTGACCTCGTCGCAGTCATTCTAAACCAGATCTAGTGTGGAAAATGGTGAACGCGATGGACTAGAACCCCTACACCCTCGACCAGAAGACTTCGCTTCCTGAAACTTCTCTAATGCACTCAGAACCCCTTTAAGCACTCTAAATCCTCTGGTGTTCCCAGATACTGCCAGACCCGTAATTAATGAATGTATGTTAAAGTATCAGAGGAACAAACAGGATTTAAGGTATATTCCTTGATGAGGGGGTTTTGGAGTCTCTGCGCGGCTTTGAGTCTAACCCATGCGAGGCGCTCTCCTCGCCGGTGTTGGGAGGGCACGGGCAGAAACAGATCCTGAGTCAAGTTTAGGGTGTAGGCCTTAGGGTTTAGGCTTAGGGTCTATAGGAAGCTTTAGGCTGCAAAGGTTAAGGGTATTAAGCGTTTAGAGATAGTATGAATTCCTACAGCTTGTAAGTGGCATTCAGAGACCTAGCCACACGGCTGCGTCAGAACTCTCAAGAGAAAGCCTGGGTTGGAAGGGCGCATGTCGCAAGGGATTCCTGCTTGAAGATCGTACACATCGTCCTGGGTCACTCGGAATTCAAGATGTCGGAACAACCCCGCTCCGGCCGCTCCAGAAGAGGGTTTCGGGTGGTGTCTCAGACCGACTACTTCTAACGAAACTTCTAACAATCTCAGTCTTTGCTCATGGGTTTCAGGCGGTCGTCGATCCCCAAACCCTAAACTAAACCCTAAAGCCTCAAAAAGGACGCGAGCCCATGGGGAGAATCTTGCATCTCCACGTCAGTAAACGTTCGGCTGCTGGGTTCTAGTCGCTTCGAGGAAGCTGCCCATCCGAGCCCTACATCCTAACAACTTAATCGGTAGGGCAAGACCTGGACGGAATAAGTAGCTTTTAAGAAGTGGTGACGCCTTCTCAACCCAGCATGACCCTAACCTCCCGAGCTGCAACTCCGGATCCAGCCTTTCCTTCAGTCAAGTTTTCTCCGGCCAGCGGCTTGGGATACCGAAAGAAATTCTATTCTATCCCCAACAAAATCCCACGATTTCCTCGACCCTACCCCCTTGGAGCTGTAAGCCCTACGCCGTCCAGCGGAATGCCAAGGTCGTGACTTCCGTCGCTGCTTCGGCATGGCTTCGGCCACAGGAGCAGAGGAAGCGGAACTCCCACAGGGGAGCTTCAACTTTAGGGTTTGCCGTTCCCTAAACCCTAAACCCAATAGGGTTCAGGGTTTAGGGTTTAAGGTTAAACCCTGAACCCTAACTTCGGTGAACCCTGCAAGGCTAACGTGTGCTTCTTGCAGCTTCAAGCTGGGGAAGGTGGGGGGGATCGCGTAAGGAGAAGAGGGAACCTGGAGCATGACTAACTCCCACGGCAGCTCCTTTCGCGATGTCTGGCCCCCTGCCTTGCCTTGCTAACTGATACGTCGCATCGCGAACGTTCTCTTGGATTGGGTTACATAACCCAAAGAGCAATAAGTAGAGTAATCACAACAGTCTGGATCTTAAAACAAGAGTCTCCACCAGAAGGAAGTAGTTAATAACCATTGAGAGCGGTTCCGATCTCGGTCGAGCAGCTGCGGCAGGATGCGAGAAGCCTTGAAGCTTCGTGTCTAAGCCACATGCAACCCTGAACCCTTTTTATTTTGATCCCGGGGCTCCATCCAATCAGCCTGAACCCTGAACCCTAAACGCTATGTCAAGATCCGTGGGAACCTTAAACTGCTGAGGCTGCACTAAGCACTGAACCGTGCGAGGGCTGGGCCCAATTTACACAGGCTTGATTAGAGCTCGCCCGGCCAAGTCCCGTCGCAGCACATAAATCCTAAACCCTGAACCCCTAAACCCTCAACCCTAAACCCTTGAAGAGGGAGATCATGAGGTTCCCCACAGCTTTTTCCAAGGGTTTAGGGAGGGGCGGGTCCCGCCTTTAGAGGACTGCCTAGACTCGTTGCGTCTTCTTGTTGGGCCTCTGGGGTCTGGGGTTTCGCGGGTACTACATGCTCAAGGATCAGAGTTTAGACTGAAGCTTTTGGGGCTCAGGGCTTCATTCGGGGGCTTAGAGTTGAGGGTTGGGCTTGGCTTCGCGCTTCAGAGGCTACAAGTAATGGGGGATCTCTTGCGGCCTTGCAGAAATGAGAGAGCTGTGGGGGTCAATGCAGACCCTGATTCGTAAACCCCGTTTGCTTCAAAGGGCCCCTGACATAAATCAAGGCTGACACTTTTTGGAAGAATTGGGGTGAGGGCCTCTGGAATTCCCTTTTTGCGAAAATCCCTTCTTTGAACGACACCCTAAAGCCTGAACCCTCAGAGATCCAGCCACAGCTCAAGGCTGAAAGCAAGGCGCGTCTTTCCAGCTCGCGGTCGCTGCTTCGCTGCCCTGGCGATCTGCATCCTGCCACAGGAAACCCCCACTAGGGTTTCAGCACCCACGCTCGGACATGCCTGGGTTTAGGATTTAGGGGTTTAGGGTTTAAAGGCTTTAAGGCTTTTTCCCACCCTCCTTCCTTCCTAGGTTCTATTGTAGGGCTCTCGGGTTTAGAGTGCAGGTCTAGGGGTTCAGGGTGCTTCTTGACAAGCCACGTGGTCCTCCTATACGACACGGGCTTTCAGAGCCCAAAATCCAAAACCCTTAAAAACATCCAAAACCCCAATTCCACAACCCTTAACCCAAAACCCTAACTCCAAAACCCTACACCCTAAAGCCTCTTTCTGGCTAGCGCTAGCAACTACGAGTCCTCATCCCTGCTCGCACTTTCACAAAAGAACCTGTTTGGGCCCGGGTCAACAATAAACCCGAAGCCGTTCACAATACTATAATGTAACGATTATTGCTTCTATGACTTCTTACTGTCGCTGACAGTGTTATTGTTGTTATGGCTATTACTATTATGATTAGTAGCAGTATTAGTAGCAGTGGTGGTGGTGGTGGTGGTGATGGTGGTGCCGGTGCCGGTGCCGGTGCCGGTGCTGGTGCTGGTGCAGGTGGTGTGGTAGTAATGTGGTAGTAACATCATTCCTGACATCATGACTGCTGCTGTTGATATCACTATTTGGGTTCTATGCAAAAGAACGGAGTTTGGGCTTTATTGTTTAGAAATGCTTGAACATACTTTAATACAAGGTAAAAGAACTGATTACAATATGGTATGATATAGTGTGTTATTATCAAGGGCACCGGTCCTCGCGACGTAAGCCTCCGAGTCCATGCCAGTTCCGCCGAAATCGTGCGACCTTTCAGTCCGCTCGGACAGCGCATGGCACTACAGAACGAATGCAATAACAAATCCTGACAGACACTTAGCAGCTGCAGGAGTAGAGCAGACGACGTCACCTTCATGCTGAGAGCAGTAGCCGCGGCAGCAGGAGAAGCAATGGTACTTAGTGAAAATAATGGAGGAGGAGGAGAAGAGGAGGAGGAGGAGGTAGAGATGCAGGAGGCGGAGTCAGAGGAGTAGAAAATGCAGGAGGAGGAGGAGGAGGAGGGGAAGAAGACGGTAGTAGTATGAACAGCTTCGACAGAAACAGCAGTGGTAGCAGTTGTAGTCATCGTCTTTGCTGTGGTAGTATTTGTTGTGCTCGCCGTTATCGTAGTGATGATGGCAGAGGTCGTCATCGACGTCGATAATCGCACTAGCGTAAGTGGCAGTACCAAAGTAGCAGCGAAACACATCACCAATAAAGCACTGTAAATACGAATGGAAGGCAGGAGTAGCAGCAGCAAGCACAACTTCACACAATTACGGCAACTAGGGGTTCAACCTAAATGGAGCAATGGCCGCTCCGGCAGCTCCAGCAGCGGTGTCGTCGACGGCTTGCTACTAGATAGTTGTGCAGGTTGATGACGTGGCTTGACTTGTTTTCACTCACCAAAGCACCACACTGGCAGCGCTGCGGCATGTTCCCTCCCCCTCCAGAGTTCGACAGCCGCCAGGACACGCGGGTAGAGCTAAGAGGTGCGGTCGTCAGTCAGCCGCTTTCAAGGCTGTAGAGCTTGCCTCTCCGAAGTCTTACGGTCTTAAGGTCTAGGCCTCTAGGTTGGGATGTTGGGTCTTAGTATTTCGGCTTGACGTGAGGCCGCCTATTGAATCCTTTGAAGGCTTATGAAGGCTTTACGAGCCGGGTCTTGCTTCTGAGAGCCCTCAGGTGTGGGTCCGCTTTAGCTTTGGCTCGACCCCTATGAATCGGCAATGAACATGGCACAAGCCATGCCGGTTAAATGACAGTGGGGGTTCGACAAATGACGATAGCGACAAGAAGATCGCTGTGAAACGAGGGCCATTGCACCCATGATAGTGGCTGCGGTAGCCGGGGCGACGGCGGCAATGATGGCCATGACGATGCTGATCTGGAGTGTTGATGCTTGTGGTGATGTTGGATATGAACAAACAGTAAGGCTGGAAAAAGTGTTGTCTTGATACCCACTAAATAGAAGTAGGATCTTTATTGTAAAGATCTGGCATAAGGTGCCAGTCGTTAGGACCCGGAAATCCAGTCGCTACCAGATAGGGGTTCGAAACACTCGCGATGCGATATGTTATTTACAAACATCACACATATAAAACGAGAGGAACCCTATCCAAAGGGGTCCTCGCCAGTGTAGTAAGGACCTTCGTCTAGATTTGGCTTCGGATCGGAGCGGCTTGAGACACTAGAAGAACCTGCAAACCCTCTTTGGCATAGAGCCCGAATACCCTGGACGAACAACTCTACTTCCAAGTTTGAATACTTCGGTGTGACAAGCTTCATTGCTTCGGGAACTGGGATTTCCAGAGACACAGCGTCGAGACATGCCACTTGTAGGGTGTGAACAAATCATGGCTTGGCCGCTCGGGCTTAGGGTTACATATTACATAAGGGAACAAGGCTTAGGGTACTTCAAGTTTGTAAGGTTACGAGAGGTACAAGTAGGAGCACTCCATCGCGACAACAAGGCAGATGTTAAGCGGCAGGTTTTACGGATAAGGCCCTCAGAGCAATCCCAAGCTGTCCTGGCCGTAGAAACCTCGGCAGCGGCGGTAAACTTACCCAGTAAAGGGGTTGACTAATCAGTCAAGTGTTGGGTAAGGTTGTACCCTCATTATATAGGGACTGCGACTATACGGAGGCAGTGTTACAATAATTACTAATCATTCCGACCCCTATGACGAAAAAAAACTCATGACCCCAAATCCGAAGCCCTTACAGCAGCACAGTGGTTCTGCCATGTTCGAGGTCTCGACGTCAGTGGCTAGGGGTGTCTTATACTTTCCGCATCGATGCGCCAAGAGCAGAGGGTGTAGGGTTTGGGTTTAAGGTTTACGGGTTTTCTGCAGGATTAATACATGGTTGATGATATAAGGGTTACCGTAAGGGGGACCATATTAGGGGTTGGTGGACAGAAAAGGTTAGCTTGGTGAGGGAAGAACAACGGGACACAACGGGACACAGTTCAGGTTTTCGCTGTAAAAAAGGGGGCCGGAAGAAGTACTCATACTGTTCTGTAGGGATCCTTAATATACTACGTATATTTCTGTACTCAATATACTGCCATGCTGTACCATAGTACCCACCAGACCCCCATTCTCATTATGAAGGCCCCTATATTGGCACCACTCAACGAGAAAAGGCAAGATGCTACCTGAAAGCCACCTTCACCCTGTCCCTGCTCGGCTGTTGGGGGCTTTGGTATGTAGCGCTCTTGGGGTTAATGGTATACCGGGTTTAAGGTTTAGGGCATAGGGAGGGTAGAAGCACCCTCCTAGGACCCCTATCAAAACCCTGGTGGAAGCCGTCGTCTTAAGCCCGAGCAGCCAGCCGAAGATGGAGAATCGGGGGGTCTTCCCGGTCACTGGCAGCACGGCCTCAGCTCATCCACGCGGTTCATGAGGCTGCATGTAAGTTGCGAAGGGAGGAGTTCCGAAAAGGCGGGACCCTAACAGAGAGCCCAAACACAAAACCCTTGCACATACACAATTAAGCTTAAGTGATCGAGTATTCTGACAGCTGAATTTGCACAGGGGACACCCATGGCGTCACAGATCGGCCTTAGGGTCTGGGTACTTCGATGTTGCCGTCACCATCCTCATCTCCACCATCATCAGCATCAGCACACAGCAGACCAGCATCAACAAGAGCCCCATACCTGACGACAGTCCCTGCAAGCAGTGCATGGCACTCTGTTTCTCGGCATCCCCAAGCAGGAGCTTCGACAGCTGTTCCAGCAAACTCCTTCTCGGGTTCGGGCGATTGCATTCTGGGCAACACACCATGTCTAGTCTGCGTTGCATCGTGCAGAACCCGAAACGACTTCAAGGCCCTTTGGAACTGCCATTCGCATCAAGGAGGTGTTGCGAACATCCTTCTCAGGCAAAAGGAAAGCCCCCAACCCAAGAAGGAGCTGCGATTTCGATCGAGAGCACGATTCGGAATGAGAGCATGGACGAGGCAGAACTGATTCCCTGCCTCAGAAACGGCGTTTAGCCATGGCAGCTTCAAAAGGAACGGCCTAATGCTGCCCCCCCCCCCCCCCCCCACAAACCCGGAACGGGTTGATAGATGGGGGGCTCCTTCGCGCCCTAAAGGCCCTAAAGTCTACATGCCCTACATGGAGTGCATTCCTGCAAACGACAATCAAATCTGGCCCATGCTCACCTCATGCCTCCCGGGCAGGCTGGACCGCTGCATCATCTTCTGGCAATTCCTTGACTTGACTTCGTGGCTGAGGACTGGCGCCACACATCTGTTCCTCTTGCAAGATGTCTCTTAACTTACTCTAAAGTTGCGGATTTCTGGCGAAAAAAAGCGCACCAAGGCTCCTTTGAAGGCGCCAGAGGAACACGAGAGTCAGTATCCAGCTGGGCAGCACGGAAGCCACGTACAGCGCCGTCGCGCTCACAAAGAAGAATCGTGCCACCAGCAGCACCTCAGTTGAGTTTATGGCGGGCCCCAAGTTTATGGTGCCGGGTGGTCGAAAAGACCTGGCACGAAGAAAGGCAGAACCGTAGGGCACAGTCGGACCACCCAAAAAGCTAGTCCAAAACAGCTCCAAACATGATCCCTAGAGCAGCAAGCCTCAGACTCCCAACTCCTCGAAACCCCTGACACCCTTATGCCCCTCCACTCTAGGACTCTAGGCATCCCCACTAAGCTCATCCTAGAGCTCCCTCAACCCCAAAACGACAATCCTAAACCTAAGCCCATCAAAGAAGGCGCAGGAAGGAAGATCACCAGGAAAACCAGCGTAGAAGCCTTAGCCATGAACCGGAAGTCCTGGCGGGCGCGCAGGGGCGCGGGGAGTTTGGTAAGATATTTGCAGGGGCGGGGGCTCCTCTCTTGTGAGGTTTTATGTGGGGGGCCTATGTAAGGTAGCTTATCAGGGTTTTTTGGACTGAAGGAGTTTGGCTTTGATCCAGTGGGAGTTTAACGCACAGGAAGAGTTCGCTCCGGGGGGATGCTCGAGGATTTAATTTAGGCACATGGCGGTTTCTGAAGCAAGCGACCCCCATATGGACCCTGAACACTTTGATTATCACGACACGACCCGCCCAAAGAACCCCCCCAGCAACCACGATTCAGTCAGGGCTTCTCGTTTCATGAAATTCTGGCCTGGCAAGCATAGAGCCCCGCCTTTGCCACGCTGAAGATGCCTCGCAAGGCATCACGAATCTAAGGGTTTTGAAAAGTTGTTTTGACGTCCCTTTGTCTGCCTGCCACAGTCGGCTGACAACTAGACATCTCAGCTCAGAAAGTCACCAAAGTCACCTAGAGAAGTCTGATTTTTCTCTTGACACGTAGTAAAACGACCAGCTCACACCAAGACAAGTGGGCGAATTGAGACAGGTCCACGCAGACATGCGCCCACCGGAATACACGTGACACCATTTCGTACATTACCATTGTCTATCTAGCAAGCTCTGCCTGTCTTCCTCAAATCATATTAACCCAGCAGAGGGCCCCAGAGCCTAAGGTCGTCATTAACGTGACCGGGGGGCCCTTTTCCTCCCCTTCACTGAAACCGAAGATCCAAAACCCAATGCCCTAAAGACCTCTCTGCAACCTCCGGCCCCCGAGCTACCGTTCCAGTGCACTGCAAGCTGCAAGTCGCGAAAACCGTGAAACCAAAGGCCCGGAAAGTGTCGAAGATCGTGCTGTCGTACTTCCCCAGGCCCGAGGAAAAGAGGCCGGCATAGATGCCCAGGCACTCCCGGGTGTTCGCGAACTCGCAGGCCTCCAGAAAACCGGGCTCTGAACGCTGGTTATGTGCGTGTGTGTGTGTGTGCCTTTAACTAATGGCTCAGCCATATTCAGCCATCTACGTAGTTGCGCGCTTCTTCGTGCAATTCGATGTGCTTGTGGTAGGCTAGATGGTGCACCATGCACACAGGTTAAATGAGCGAGTGAAAACAGTATTGTATGGGAGCCTTGGGATCTTATCGGCATATAAGGACTAAGGACTATAGTATCACAAAGCATTCCGACCCCTATGTTTATAGGCTTTTCAATATTTGAAGCTTCCAGGAAACCCCAACCCCTTTCATGTAAACTCCAGGCTGTTAACCCTAAGTTTGAAGCCTCAGACTCCCGAAACCCGAACCTTCAACCGAGCAAACATTCCTTAAGAAATGTTGATCCAGGCCTGCTGCGAGTAGTAGCCCGCAAGCTCGGTAAGGTTGGGAAGGATGAAGATCCTGAGTAGGTTTGGGGCTTTGTAGGCTTTTGGGGTGAGTCGTGAGCCTCTGCTTTTCTTGCGGAGCCTGTTTGCACTGGGCCAGCTTTCATTACCCACACCAAGGCTATACCAACCACATCTTTTCATCATCGCCAATTTTCGTCTCGATGATCACGGCTGTCCTCCTCCCTATTCAAGGCTTGGGGAATGCGCCTTGGGAGTCTACAACGAGCTGTCATAAACCCTAGACTGCCCTACTCCCTGAACCCAAATCCTAAAACACAAAACCATGCATCGTCTTCAAAATTGCATCGTCTTGCAAATGCGGTTTTTTATACCAAGCACTTTGGAGTTGAGGGCTTTTTGGTTGGATTTGGGGCTGAGAGCTTCGCCGTAAGGCTTGGGAGAGCCTAACGTTTGGGGCTGTCAGTTGATGTTTGGAATTCTAGGAGTCAGGCAGAGGACCTTCGGGGCTTTGGGGTTTCAGGTTTCAGGGTTTAGGAGTTTGGGCTTAGGGCTTTAGGTGCAGATCCGGGATAGGCGTCTCGGCACTACAAAGCATGTCTCTCACCAAAACAAGATGTAGTGCAGGGATTGTCGGACCTATGACCTGCCTAGCTGCGCGGAAGTTAAGGCCAAGAGGCTCCCCCAAACCCTCCGAAAGCAAAGAACGACGCACAGAAGCTATCTGGCAAAGGCGTTGTCCGAGGGGCGCCGAAATGGCTCCGAGGATTACGCTGAGAGCCACCATGACCTGGATTTAGACCTATAACAGTTATTCTCATCGATCTTCGAGCCCCAAACCATACAAGCCTAATCGAAGCGCGGCCTTACGTGTAGGGTGTCGCTGTTTTGGGGGGTATTGGTTGTGGGGCTGCCCTGTCATGGCTTCATCAATGCCGAACCCACTGTTTGCCAGGAGAAGTAGACTCTAAATTAGGGGTCCCCTCTGCGGTCCCCAATATAGTATGGCACCCCTTATAAAAAGGACTCTAAAAGGGACCCTGATTTAGAGAACTACTATGTGGATTCAAGGCAGTCCTTTCACCTAGCCTACACGAATTGATCGCGCTGTATCTCGCCAACTGTATAATTCTAATCACTTCAAGCTTTGATTCGACTGTGCCCCCAAAGCCCTTTCTGCTAGTGGAATCTAGCCAGACCTTAGACGCTAACGCCATCAAATCCTAACCCTAAATCCTAAACCTCAAACCCCATAAAATCCTATCCTTAAATCCCAAACCCTAAACCCCATAAGTCCAAACCCTAGACACCTAAACCGGGCCTTCATCAGGAAGGCAAACTGCACGTAGGCCTGCCGCCCTACCAACACAGGACCCACCAGCTTCACGACGTAGGCCAAGGCCACGGAATAGGCCGTGTACCTGGAGTAACACAAGGGCCGTAAGAATAATCATAGCAATAATAACAATAACAATAACGATAATACTGATCATACTAAATAACAAAAATGTACAAGTTCTCAGATCTTGCTAGACAGGGCTGTCCTTGTCTTAAGACCTTAAGTTGAAAGAGACGAAGGGGCCTTGCCCAAGCTGTTTTGTTGGGGTTTAGGGGTCCAAACGACTGGCTGCTGAAGCTCAAGATGACCTCCGAAGCACTGGGCCCTTAAAAGCCCAAACCTCACGAGAAGAGTATTATACAATACAATATGTCTATAATATTGTATAGTATGATCATAGCACAACAAAAAGCTCTAAAATATGACCTTATGTTCTATTTCATGATGTGATATTATATGCTTATTTATGACTATAACTATATGATGCTATATAAAGGAAGAAGAAGAATCAACCTCGGGCCCCTGGTCATAAACCCAAACCCTTTGCCCAAACGCCTAAGCCATCAGCCAGACGATTAGCTGTAGCCGGATAGCCCGTTTAGGGTTTAGGGCTCAGGGTTCCCTGTTACAACTTCTATATATACTGGAAGGTCTTGTGGGCCAGAGGTCGACCATAAACCCTAGGGCCCTGAAAAGGAGCCATCCCCTAAAGCCTCTAAACCCTGATCAAAGGAACCTCCCCAAAAACAACCCTAGAGCCCTAAAGGCCCCAAAAGCAACCTCCCCAAAAAGCCCCCCAAAACGCAGGGGAAGCCCACGAGGAGTTCAGGCCGGGTCACTGAGGCAGCGCCGCACTGGCGGCCGAGAGTTGGTACATATCCTTCCATTGGTTCCATTGGGTTTCGACTTTCGGGTTTCGGGCTTGCTTGGAGCTTAGGGTTTGAGATTTGAGGTTGGGGATTTAGGTTTGAGGGTTGGGGATGATTCTCGCAGATCGGGACTTTGATACTGGTGCACTCGGTGACACGGATAACCGTCTGGTGGTCGCGGCTGTGATGGTAGCGGTAATTAAGGTAGAAACAAAACCCTGAGCCCTAAACCCGACAATGGCGTTGAAGATGACGATGATTGACTGACGACTGCGAGAGACCATCTTCTCGACTTCCTCTGCGTGGCACGGCTTCGGGGTGCCGTGGCCTGTGTCGACACCTGTGCTCCTAGGATGTCCGTCTCGCGCAGAAGACCTGGGAATGCGCCTTCTGTAGAGTAGAAGCCGAACATTTCAGAAGAAAATGATCCTCATGCCCTTCAGGCAAACTATGGGAGAGTTTTGCGATGTTGCTTAGGCTAGCGGCTGAAGTATTTGAAGATTGTCTTTCGAGTTTACGGGCCTCCCCGATGCCAACTTAACCGAACGACGAGCAATCCCAAACTACGCAAAGAAGCTGGAAAGCATCTCCATGTGCTCTATTCACATCAACCCCTGAACCTGCGCAATATCACACCGATCTCACCAGTCATGCTAGAGAACTCCCGCAAAATCATGCAGGATATGGTGCCCACCGCCTTAGATTCTAAGTTCCAAACCCAACTCTGCGGAACCCCAACCCCCAACCCTCTATGAGGGCCCTGGCTCAGAAAATCCCTGCTTTTCAATCCGGAGCGCTATCCAATCAGCCAAAGGTCACACCCAGGGCACCCGCGGAGCTTGATCATACACTCACACCCTAAGCCCTAAAACCCAAACATGTGCCTGGAGGCTAACATAGGCCGCGATGTAGACACAGGCGGTCCCTGAAGCTTGAAGAAGAAGGTCGAGGATCCTGAAGCTCGTGAGGATAAAGGCGAAGCTGGTGACAAGCAGTGGTGGCCGGAGTCAGTAGGCGTAGTAGCAAGCACTACAGTGCGTAGCTGTAAGCCGCAGTAGTCGTCGTCGTAGTCGTAGTCGTAGTCGTAGTCGTAGTGGTAGTGGTAGTGGTAGTGGCAGTGGCAGTGGCAGTGGCAGTGGTAGTGGGAGTGGTAGTGGTGGTGGTGGTGG
>CAJNJA010084709.1:0-20249 GCA_905231915.1 Symbiodinium necroappetens
GGGGTGGCTTGGAAGCTGAAAATACAATATAATATAATATAATTTAATATAATATAATATAATATAATATAAGATAATATAATATAATATAATATAATATAATATAATATAATATAATATACTGTAGCCCCAAAGCCTCATTCGAGTCCTTAAGACCTCGAAGATTACCTGCTGCGCCTGTCTGTGCGTCTTTTTGCTTAAGGGTTTGGGGTTTAGGGTCTAAACACCCGAGCAATCATAGACTCCCAAATACGTACTGATCTGCATTCCTAAGATCCTAAAGCTCAAGCGCCTCATTCCAGGGTCCTTGGGACCGTTTGGATTCGTGTTTAGACCCTACTTGGAGGGTCGGGGGACATAGCAAGTATTTGACAGACTTAAAATTGAAAGTATCATGGCAGACAGAACTACTTATTATCTCCCCCCGGCTCTCCAAGTAATCATTGAATCCCACCTTGCGAGACGGCTTGTCCTACGGCTTGAGGATTCATGTGTTTGTGGCTTTTTGGCCCACCCTAAACCCCAGGGTTTCGTAGTTTAAGGGTTTAGGCTTTAATGGGAAGCCCTATACCTCGCCCCTGCTCCAGAAGTCATCGGGGGAGACCACGTGCGAGTCGAGCGACAGGCACCAGCAGTTTGAGGGTTGAGGATTTGAGGTTTAGGGGTTTAGGGTTTGAGGTTTAGGGGTTTAGGGGTTTGGGTCTAGGGTTTGATGTTTAGGGGTTTAAGATTTATGAAACCTTCCCTTGAAGCCTAAGCAAATTCCTTGAAGGGGTTTTGTTTAAAGTACCTTGCAGTCGTTCCGGGTTTAGGGTGTAAGTCTAGGACATTTTCAGGCGGGTAGTTACCGTTATAGGAGCCTTAAAGAAGGTCTATATGCCTTATAGCAGCCTTATAGAAGCCCTATATACCCCAAACTCCCCACCTGTAGTTTCCCTTAAGTAAGCTGTAGGGTGACGTTCTTTCCTTCGTGACGCGGCGTTGGGAGTCTCGGCGAAGAAGGGGTTTATATAAAGGTTTTGAGGGTGTGCTGTAGAAACATGTAGAAGCCTAAATACTACTTGTAGTATACCCCAAAGCTCTGATCCAATTCTTATGACCCTTAGAGGAACCCTTACCAGAGCCTTTAAAGGAACCTTTAAAGGAAGCCTTAAAGGAGCCCTTCAAGGAAGCTATAAAGGAAGCCTTAAGGGAGACCTCAAAGGAAGCCTTAAAAGGAGACCTCAAAGGAAGCCTTAAAAGGAGACTTCAAAGGAAGCCTTAAAAGGAAGCCTTGAAAGAGGCCTTATGACACTTGCGGTAGCTTGCAGTTGGGAGTTAGAAAAAAACCCAGACCCCCGACAGGATCAAAAAAGTAGATCCCTTAAGGGGGGTGCCTATAAAGCACCCTTTAGTAGTTAGGGCCCCAAAATACGGGATCTACTTTCTAGATCCTAAACCCTAAACCCTTATGAAACCCAAAATCCCTTTTTGGATCCCTTTAAGGAACCCCCTGCCCCCCCCCCCCAAATTAGGGGATCGACTTTTCAGATTCTCCCTGGGGTCTGGGAAGTCAGCCCCCTCCGAGGGACGCAAAAAATACGCTCGGAGGCCGCTATAAACCCGACGAGCCCCTCGGGGTTTAGGGTTTAGGGGTTTAGAGGTTAGGGTTTAGGAGTTAAGGGTTTAGAGGTTAGGGTTTAGGGGTTTAGGGGATGAAGGGCTTAGAGTTTAGGGGCTTAGGGTGTAGGGGTTTAGGGGTTTAGGGTTAAGGGTTTAGGGTTTAGGGGTTTAGGGGTTTAGGGTTTTAGGGTTTGTAGGTTTGAGGGTTAATTTTAAGTTAAGTACCTGCATAGCAGAACATATGGAATCACCATGTTGGGTTGGGAAAGTAGCCGCATAGCGGTACCTAGGATCCTTTGGATGAAGACGATCAGAAACACCAGTCCCACACACCCTAGATCCCGGGGCTTTGGCTTTCAGGTTGCCCTAAACCCTTCACCCCAGAGAACCCAATACCCCTTAATTAAGGAATATACCTCAAATCATAATATTACGGCCCCTATGATTTAAGATATATTACTTAAATAAGGGGTATTGGGTTCTCTGGGACGTTCAACCGAAAGTCTAAGTCTTCCTTAGAGATCCAACTCGAAACACACCTGCTCGAGGCCAGCTACGCCCTCTCTGGGTACTTTGCCTCCTGGCACTACCCAGACCTCTGGGAGTACAAACTCTTTCGTAGCAGCATTGGGGTTCGAACTGATCTGGGTGTGGTATGCTTAGATCTTCAAGTCCTGTCTGAGGGGATCGTTTCTTGGGGCGGTAGGCCGCAGAGTTCGGCATTTCGGCTTAGGTTTGAGGTTCGGTTGCCCAGGTCATGTGTGGTGCATCCGGCATTGCAGTGCTTCTAGCAGCGCTGCTGGCGATGCAAGCGGCAGCTCGTCCGAAACGGTTTACTGTATCCCTCTGCATACCTGAAGCATCATGCGACTTGGTAACTAGTAGATAGGCTATACTTAGAGTTACAAGTGCCGTAACAGGGATTACGTTACTTCGAGGCTCACAAACAACCAAGAGGGTCCATAAATGTTGTTACTGTGAAATTACGTCCCCAAAGCCATAACAGGGTTGGTCTTTTGGGACCTAATTCCATCATAGTAGTGTGGCTTCAACATACGGCGGTGTATATGGGATTTCCCTATCCTCATGTTTCGCTCATTGTGCTTCGTTGGGCCCCTAGCTACAAAAAGGGTTCAGTGTTTAGGGTTCAGGGTTTAGGGTTTAGGGTTTTTAACCCTGAAATCCCGAACATTCAGGCCAAACCCCCAACGACGGTTCGTGAGGGTTTCTTTCGGGGTGCTGTTAACTGTTCGATATTGATTCCGGGGTGCAGGGTTATGCTATTCAATGTGGTTGTTTGTAGTACGAAGGTTGGTGGGGGGTCATTCAACGTGGCTGTATGAAGTACTTTGTTGCAGGATGCTAGCTATTCACGAATCTTCAACCATACAGGGAACGGCATTCGAAACTATAGGTCGTGCTGTTGTTCATTCGTACACAATACAGGTGCAGGGGAGGATCTAGAAAGTAAAAACCCTCAGCTTGGTAACCCATTTCGACTGTAGGGTCTTAGATAGCCAGTGGGAGAACGCTTTTTGGCCTTGTATATTAGGTCTATCCTAAAAAGTTTGTTATATATTAGGTCTATCCTAAAAAGGTTTGAACTTTTTTTGGGCCTGATTGTTGAAGAAGAGAGGGGTATTTGAAAGGAACCCCCCCCCCCCTCAGGGATCTACCTTCGCGGGGATCCTCCTAGACCCCAAACCCTGAACCCGAAAGCCCCTAAAACCCTAAACCCTAAACCCTAGACCCCAAACCCTGAACCCTAAAGCCCCTAAACACCGAACCAGGGGTCTACTTCTCGGGACCCCATTAAAACTTAAAGGAACCCCATATAGGGCCCTCATACCCAGAGAGCCCAATACCCCTTAATTAAAAGGTATACCTTAAATCATAATATTATAATGCCCCTGTAATTAAGGTATATTCCTTATTTAAGGGGTATAGGGCCCTCGTAGTACCCATGAAGGAACCTGCAGGAATCCCCAGCCCATTAAGTACTGTTGATGATATAAATCCTGCATGACCTTAAGGACCCTAAACTATGGGAATCAGGGTATATTCCGTATTATGGGTAGTGCAGGATTTATATCATCAACCGTAGGGATTTGGGATGGGGTCCAAATGATCGTCTATGGATTTTGAACGCAGGCGGTGGTCGAAGGTGGCAAATGCTAGCGGTGACCGGTAAAACGATAGGGGACACCCTAAGGGTGTCCAGGTTGTCGGGATGAAAATTTTGGAAATGAGACGGCATCCCCAAATTGGACAGAGCGATACCACAACGATACCCAAAACGTAGCCCCGAGCAGCCGAGATGGGCCCGTGGCTGTTCAGCTACTGTGCCCGTGCTATTACATGGACCGAAATCCCGAAAGCCCCAAAACTGAAGACTCGAAACAGTCCAAAAATCTTTAAACTCGCGAAACGCGCCCTTTCGAAATGCAAAGCAGACGAAGCTCAAAAGACTTCCAAAGGCCTCGAAGACCGCAACCCAAGGCCACACCCTGGAATGCTGCATGTTCTATTCTATACTGTATCTCCCTACACTAAAGCAGGGCATCGTTTGTTCCAACATGCTTCAAGTTGCAAACACTGTAAAACGATAGGGGATGCCAAACAAAAAATGTTGACACCGGCTCATATACTAATTGGATCCTCCCAGGGGCCTTGGAACCCTAAAAGCTTGTAAACCTTAAAACTTTGGGGTTGTTTAGGGTTCAGGGTTACGGGTTTAGGGTCACTGCTGTTGCTGATATAGATCCCATGGAAATTAGGGTATATTCCTTATTCTGGGCAATGTAGGATTTATAAAATCAGCCGTAGGAGTCTGGGAAGAACGGGCCAAGGTGAACGCGCATCCGCTGCAGTCTGGGGAGACCCGGCCGCTGGCTGCCGACTTGGTGAAGCCCTAGGGCCCTAGGATTTTTTATACGGCTCGAAGGTCTTAAACTTAGTAGCTTAATTACTACACTTCACACTGGGCTACGTACGGATTTAGGGTTTAGGGTTTGTAGGGTTTAGGGTTTAGGCCTACTTAGAGGTGCATGGGACTTAGTAACTGGGTTATAAATAAGGCAACTATACTTATTGGTACATATGCTAGGGCCTAGGCCTAGGATTTTTTTGTAGGGCTCGAAGGTCTTAGCAGTTACTACACTTTAAAAACTTTTTGGGGATATGGTGATCCCTTATAGAACTGAAAGTGTACACTTTTCTGTGCTTATGAACTCAAAAGAGGTTGGCCCCTTGAATGTATGGAGGGTGCGCTCGAACATGCCAGACCGAAACCATTAGGGCAAATGAAGACCTTGGCATTGCTGTTGAGGTGTTATAGAAGCCTCTGACACGGAGCAATTAACAATAGTATTCCTCAGGGTTCCTTGTATAAACATAGTAGAATGTACAACGAAGACCCTTTTCTGATTTTTGACACCCCCCCCCCCCATACATCGTAGGACCCTTGTAGAATGCTCTCAAAAGGACACCTGAAAGAGCCCCATTCCAATTGCTCAGGCCCTGCTTGGTCTAGGGTTTCTGGTTTGAGGTTTAGGGTTTAGGAGTTTGACGGGTTTAGGGCTTCAGGGTTTCTGGTTTGGGGTTTAGGGTTTAGGGGTTTAGGGGTTGAGGGGTTTAGGGCTTTAGGGTTTCTGGTTTGGGGTGCTCGTCGCACCGGCGATCACACCCCACAACGCAACTCAGAGGAATCCTTTCACCTGCTACGCGTAGACCATAGGCTCCCAAGTAGTTCTTTTTAGGGAGTACGTTCAGGGATTCTAAACAAAAACCATAAAAAGGAACTACTTAGGGGCCTATGGGTAGACCTAAACTCTCATTCCTAACCTATGAGCTCCCGAACCCGACACCCCACAAGTTGTCAGCCGTTCGGCCCGAAATACTCACCTTGGGTGTCAGCGGTTTCCGGTGCAGAGGGTTGAAGTGGTTCGGTCGACATTCTGAGTGTACGCTAGAAAGGAGAGGTACTGTCCCTGCCTTCTTACTTCCCCTCCTACCCGTCTTCGTTTGCTATATGTAGATGCGTTAAACCGATAATTAGCCTGCAAAACGAGATTCTCCGATTGCAAGACATGAGCGCATGAGTCAGACATGAGTAAAAGCTTGCAGGTCTTAGGGCTCCGGGCCGAGAGCGCGCTCATCATGGCTAGGGCTACTGTAAGTAAGCTCAAGCTTAAACATCTCAGCGTCGCGCTTGAGTGTTGCTGATCGACAAAAAGATCTGTGATTAGCTTTGACTTCCTGAAGTTGCAGGTTAACCCGAAGGAGGTCGTTCTAGATTCTACCCTAAGGCTCCTAAGAGGGTCTTGGGCTTTCTGGGTTTCTGGTTTCGGCTTTGGGGGCGAGGGTTTAGGATCTCTACAAGGGTCCGGGAGCCTTGGGGCAGGTTCTAAATTGGTTGATGAAGAAATACTCTCCAGACCCCCGGGAGGATCTAGAAAGTAGATCCCCTAATTTGGGACCCTAACTACTAAAGGGTACTTTATAGGAACCCCCTTTAAGGGATCTACTTTTTGGATCCTCCCGGGGGTCTGGGGATTGGGGATCCCCAGAAATAATCCGAGTGGTTTCGTCCTTCCACAGCGAGAAGAGCACTTTATCGCAGAGCCGCCTACGGGTGTAGAAGTGTGGTTCCCCACGCCTGAATTTGGTTGCTGCATTGCTATCCCTGGGGCTCCAAATAGCCCAAAGTAGGTACTATTTACAGACCTTAGACCCCAAAGTAGGTACTCTTTGTATACTTGGAGCCCTAGGGTATCTTGGTTCAAGTCGCATCATGATAGTGGAGATAGTACGTGCGGACCCTCTGCGCAGCTGCGTTGCTATTATGATTTGGGGAAGTATGCCCCATAACAGTACCTAGGACCCTTTGGGTATGTACATCCACGAAGACCCTGAACCCAAACCTGAAATAAACCGGACGCAGCGTGCTGAGAGGACACCCTAGACTCCTTAAAGGTATCCCATCAATGTGTTTCACAACGCTCTTGTTGAGGGAAGCGGTCTGGGTATTGCATCCTGCGGCGAGACTCAGACGCAGTTCGGGCTGTAGAAACCCCAAACCCTAAACCCTACACCCCTTACTCTAGTAAGACTCTAGTAAGGGGTTTAGGGTTTAGGATCTTGTTTTTGGTAAGCGTTTGGGAGGTGCAGATTTAAATAAGCAACCTCAACTCCAGACCCTAAATCCTGCATTCAGAGCTCCGCAGGAGAAAGCCGCCAAGACCTCCGACCGCCTCAGACGCAGCCCCCCAGCCGGACAGTAACCCCACTTGGAGGTTCATGGGACTTAGTAAGTACAGTTATAAGTACCTTATTTGGGGTTATTAGTAATTATAAGTATAGTTACCTCACTTACAACCCCAGTTACTAAGTCCCATGAATCTTCAAGCAAGGGCCCATTACAATGTACTCGCAACGAAGGTTTCATTTCAGGCTACTAGAAGAGTTCTACAAGGATATAAGGAATGTTTAGGGTGTAAAGGTCCATGTAGCCGTACGTATAGTCATCTAGTCTAGACCCTGTATAGGTACTTTAGGCCCAAAGCCGAAATTGCGAGCCCTACGACGAAGCTCTCCATCAGCGCTTGTAATCGCTTCTCAGAACCCTAACCCTCCATGTACCCTCAATTAGCGGTATATGGTCCCGAACAATGCGCATTTAGGGTCGAACGGAGGGTACTTGTAGATGGAGGGCTTTGGAATCAATGCTCCGTATGTGGCTTTAGGGACTCAAAGTTTCAAGGATGAGGGTTTTCTGGCTGGGTTTATGTGGGGTTTAGGGACTTAGGACTACGGGTTTAGGATGGGTTAAAAAGACCAAGCCCCGGATTATTTAGGATGGTTTAGTGCATAGTCGCTCGTGAATGTTGACCCTACGGCTCAAAACAGCCCATCAGCTCTGGTCGTAGGGTACACAAGCCGTCACAACACTGTCCTATAGAGCCTTAGGGTAGGGATTCCGGGAGTTAGGAACGGTTTTAGGTCTTCTGTTCTTCGGGTGTTGAGAATCCAGCATACACAACCAAGATGAACGGGTGGCGTGTATTTTCGTGTATAGTTTCCACACTACAGAAAGGGACGCTGTGGGGGCCTAAATTTTCACCAAGCACGTCACACACTCCAGACCCTAAGCCCCCTTTGAGGGTACATGGAGGGTCCTTTAGAGACCCTAAACCCGAAACCCCCAAACCCTAAGCCCTATGTGAGGGTACATGGACAGTCCTAGAGCAGTATCCAAGGTCCCAACTCAGAAGAGGCGGATCCCGAAGCAGTTGCTGCTGAGGCGATGGTTTCCCGGATCTGTCAACCCAGAGACTCCAATATCCCTGAATTACAGAATATACTTTAAATCCTAATAGGGGTTCCTATTATAATAATTTTAGGTATATTCCTTAATTAAGGGACAATGGAGTCTCTGGGAACCCAGACCCCCGGTGAGGAGCTCGAAAGTAGAATCCTTAATTTGGGACCTTATTTCTAAGGGCCCCTTAGTCTGGGAAGGGGCCAACTCGGTATCGACTTGGGAGATTTGTTGCATTTCTTTTTTTTGTTGTTTAACATAGTGCCTTATATTATGAAATCCACGCCTAGTTTGGGGTTTGGGAGTCTTGGGTGTAGGGGCTTAGGGCTTAGGGTGTGGGGGGGTTTGGGGTTTGCGGGTTAGGGTTCAGTTCAGTGTTTGTTAACGACTTCCTTGAAGGCTGTGTAACACCGGCTCTATAAGGGATCTATAGTCGACTTTCCCCAAGACTATAGGCTCTCAACATGTTCAACATGTGTCTACGAGGAGTTGGTGAGGCAGCCCCGACTAGGGGCCCGAAACGCCACAAACAACTCATGCGAATAAGGAGACATTACAGCCAAAACAGTAGGGTCAAAAGTTGTAACCAAGCGGCCTTCACTTTCGGGTTTAGGGTTCGTGGCTGAATGCTCGAATGTCGAAGCTCGGATATTTAGAGTTTAGAGTTAGAGTTTAAAGCCCGGAGGAGTGTGGCTATACCACCTCCTGCAATCGCAGGATGTGGTGGCGACTCAAAATAGCCCAACAGCCTTATATAGCATGGTCTTTAGGCCCAAAGGCCTTAAAATATGAGTCCTTAGAGCCTTAGGGTAATAGTAAACGGGTCACGCGCTTGGTCCCCGTAGGGGAGCATGGGACGATCGAACAGGAGCGGCAAGAAGCGCTTGAAAATCCGGCCCAGTCGGCCACATAGGCCCTTCAAGACACAGTCACCAACGCTGCCAAGACGGGCCAAGACAGCACGGTTTAGGGTTTAGGGTTTAGGGCCAAGACAGCATGTGGGAACATAGATGCGAACAAATCTCATCTTCTTCGATCCTCACAAGTCGTCGTTCCGGGATCATGAATCCTGTGTTGAGCTAGTGCGACCGGCCCAGCCTTGACGACAACTGCTTTCCGTTTTCATCGGTTCATTCCTACCCAGACTGTTGATCCGGATAGAACCACCCAGAAAATATACCACTAATATGAGGCTCAAGGTCTTTCTTTGTCAAGGGTTCCATCTAATCCATGCGATCCTTTAACGGGTCTTGGTCCTGGGTTAACCTAGCAGGGGCTTGCGTGTGCTGGCAATTGCTGGATGGCATGTATGGAACCCTAAGCCCTAAACCCTAACCCCTAAACGCTAAACCGTGGTTTAGGGTTTAGTGTGGAAGGGCCAGGCCCCCCCAAGTACCCTTAATAAAGCCCGCAAGGTCCTTAATAGAGGCTATGTGGGATATATCAAGGGGTCGTCAACCAATTGTTCGCTGTTTTGATGGTCAAAAGTCGAGATGACATAATGAAGCTGAATGGAACAATACTCAATGCATGTATAACGCATCATGGGTATGCTCTGATAAGTATAACGTTGGCGTTCAGGTTGGCCTTGCTTGTGAATGCCGCAGGCAGAAGATCTCGTGAGCGATGAGGAAGAGGCCCGGGGAGAAAACACTACGGTAAGGCTTTGGGTTTGTTGCATATGGGGGTTTACAAAAAGGCTCCTACGAGGCTCATGAGCTTTCTGGTGGGAATTTCGGGCTTTGAGGGCAAGGGTTTGGGATGTCACTGCAAGGGTCTTGGTACGTTAGGGCAGACAACACAGTCTATTTTCCAAGGGTCCAGGGGCCCAACTGGTAGGGCTTTGGGATCAACCAATTTTCTCTGAATGGCTATTGGTAATTAAGACTCACCGTCTGAGATAGGGTAGGGCTTAGCTAGTAGCATGCGAAGGCGAGGCTTTTGTTTCGAGGCCTCTTCATTATCAGAGGGCCGTGGGTTCCCTAGGTAAACGTACCAAGCCCATAAGCTTGAAGCCTTAAAGCCCTAAATTCTACAGCTTTCTTCTTACAGGATGTTGTTGTTGCTGTTTTAGTGGTTTTTAGGTGTTTGTTGGCGGTTGTTGGTCGGTTTAGGGGCTTTGTGGGTTTAGGGAGTTTAGAGTTTTTTTGGGTTCTTGCCTACGAACCCCGGAGCTTCCTGAGTTGCTGCCTGGCCCACCACCACCACCACCACAAGACCTTAGCTTATCATGAGATGGGGGGACCCAGAGACTCCAATATCCCTTGATTGATTAAGGAATATACCTTAAATCTTATTAGGGTTCCCGTTATAATCATTGTAATTTAAGGTATAGTCCTTAATTAATAGGGATAATGGAGTCGCCTTGGCTGAGCAACTGCAGATGTTTGGTGAGGCAGCCGGGGAGATCGCGTCCGGGAGCAGCGACATGTCAGTCTTGCTGCCCCAGGTCCAGGACGATGACGCCGATGACGCAGATGCTGGCGAGTTCTGATAAGCCATCTTCGCGGACTTGGGGGGCGGAGCTCCGCCCCTAAGATCCCCCCGAAGGCGCCTCCGGCCTGCTTTTTCAAGAATACTATTCGGTGGATCTGTGGAGGATGCGGTGAGCCCAACGGTCTACACCGCTATGGATGCAACAGCTGCGGGGCTTCCCAGCATGCCGTCTCCAACATACACCATACACGAGCAGGCAACACACTGGATTTGCCAGCGCTGCCAAGATGAGGTTTCGGTCCGGAAGAACCGGTGCTCATGCGGTCCGATTGCGCAGGGGTCGGCTCGTTTTGGGATGCTGTTGTTGGGGATTCATGCTGTTTTTGTTTTTTTCTGAGATGCTTCAGCGGTTTAGGGTTTAGGCTTTGCCTAGGGTAACGAATTCGAAGGTACCTCTACACAGGGGAAATTTGCTCATTTGGGGGGTGGGGGGGTGATGGCCTTTGGTTTTAAACGCATATCGATTGCTTCGCCACCTCTACGATCTAGCCTATATTTTGTGTTTTACGGGTTCTGAGTGTCTTCGGAGCTCTGTCAGCAAACAAACGCCTCCCTAACTAAACCCTAAACTAAACCGCCAAACCCGAAACGCCATGAAACCTAAGCTCCTAAAGCCCGAACCCCTCAGCCTCAGATTCCCTTAAACGACCTCCTATAGATCCCTTTAATTTAAAGGAACCCCAAAACCCCGAAGCCCCTTATAGATCCCTAAAGCCTAAACCCTAAACCCCTAAACCCTTAAACCTTAAACCCCTAAACCCCTAAACCCTAAACCCTAAAACCCTAAACCCCTAACCCTAAACCCCACAGCGCTAAACACCTAAACCCTAAGTGTTAAAGGAACCCTATTAGATCCCTTTAAAGGAGCCCTGAAACCCCGAAGCCCCTTAGAGATCCCTTTAAAGAAAACCCTACAACCCCGAAGCCCCTTAGAGATCCCTTTAAAGAACCCTAAACCCTAAACCCCTAAAGCCCCTAAACCCTAATCTTTAAAGGAACCCTTTTATAAATCCCTTTAGAGGCACCCTTTAAAGGAAACCCTTTGAGACCCCGACACGAGGCCCTGAACCTTGGCTTCTCCAAGCGTGTGGCCGTCAGCCGGGGCCTCGGATCCTTGACGGTTTGGGGCTTTAGGGCTCCTTTAAGGGTTTACCTGGGTCCCAGATGTACGTAGAACTCTAGCCTTTTGTGGGTTTTGGGCCATTATTTTACCTATACTTTTGGGGGTTTATATAGGGGTTTAGGGCTTAGGTTTGAGGGTTTAGGGCCTTAGGGCGTAGGGTTTAGGGTTTAGGGTTTAGGTTTATGTATGTATGTATGTATGTATGTATGCATGTATGTATGTAAGTATGTATGTATGTGTATGTATGTATGCATGTATGTATGTTTATTATGGTTCTAAGGGCGCTTCAATAGAACCCGTATATTTATAGAACCCCGAGAATCGCCGGGTTTCGAGCTTATGGTGAACTTTGACGTGACAGAACCCCAGGAAACCCTCAAAGCGAAGAACAGCGCGGCGCCCTTGAACTTCCACCCTAAAACCTTTAAAATACGGCTCTGAGGACTCATATTTTGAGGCTTTTGGGCCTGAAGACCATACTAATGTAAGGCTTTTGGGCTATTTTTAGCCTTAGGGTTACACCCTAAGCCACATGATTCAGCTTGAACCTCCTGAAGCCTCAAGTTCTGACTTACCCAGACCCCTGGGGCAGGAAAGGGCTCCCTAAAGGCATCTATAGGGTTCTATAGGGTTTTAGAGTTTCATAAGGGCTTGGGGTTTAGGATCCAGACAGTAGAACCCCAAACTTGGGACCCTATACTACGAAAGTGCTTTGTAGGAATCCCCTTATAGCCCAAAACTGCATGTTGGGTTCCTTTTTCGGGGGTCTCGGTAGTAGAGGTTCGAGAAGGGTTGTCCGAGGACATTTTCAGCAGTTTATGGTGTTTTTTCGCATGTCATACGCCTTAATGTACTCACAGTCTAGAATGTCGGGTCTTTAGATTTAGGATTATTCGATCATGATTCATTCAAGCTGCGAAACCCTCTGCAACGGTACCCAGAGAACCCAATACCCCTTAATTGAGGAATATACCCTTAAAATCAATATTTTCAGGCCCCTATACTTTAAGGCATATTCCTTAATTCCCCTGTAGCACCCTTATAGAGACCCTTATAGATCCCTTTAAGGAACCCTATAATTTAAGGCATATTTTTTAATTAAGGGGTATTGGGTTCTCTGGGTATGTATGGACACTAAACCCTAAACCCTCAGCTCTAAATCTGTATGCCTGGACATAATTAAGGGGTATTGGGTTCTCCGGGTTGCTTTAGGTGGTGATGCCTTTGTCTGCCGGCTGAAGCGTCGACCTGGGGCGGATCCGGCTGCGATTATCCTTTAATTGAAAAGTTGAGGGTTTATGTTTTAGGGTTAGGATTTAGGGTTTAGGGTTAGGGTTTAGGGTCTGGGGTACCCTAAGGCTCTAAAAACTCATATTTTAAGGCTTTTGGGCCTAAAGACCATACTCTATAAGGCTGTTGGGCTCTTTTGAGCCTTAGGATAAGGGTTTAGGGTTTAGAGGGGTTTAGGGGATGTACCTCCATTCTCCAGCGCAATGTGGTTAAAGTTATGGGTTTGGGGTTTAGAGGGGTTTGGGATGTACCTCCATTCTCCAGCGCAATGTGGTTATTGTTTTTGGGTCAACCAAGTATGTAGCTGCAGGATCCACTCTTGAAGACACGGCAACCAGCACAGCAGAATGACATGGGATGTTGTTCTTAGGGGCTGAGTAGGTAACATTTAACCTTTTGGGGCTTATATAAACCTACTATAGTTCAAAAGGTCAACTGTTTTGGGGCTAAGGTACGCGGCTTGTAAGGGTTTAGAGGGGTGACGGTTGGTGTTGGTGGCTCTAAGTTTTGGAGTTGTCGGTTTCGGGTCTTCGGGTCTCGCGTCTCGGGATTCTGACGATTTGGAACCCAAAGGCTCCATGTACCCATATAGTATCTACTTAGGCCTTAACGGGGTTCCTTTCTAGGCACTTTAGGGTCTAAGTATATACTATATGGGTACATGGAGCCTTTGGGGAAGGGTTTTCTAGGTGGCAGGAGGTCAGGGTGAGGCTCAAAGCTTTGCCGGTTCTGGCGCTCTTCGGAGGTGAAGCGCGTTCAGGGATATCGGAAGGTGCTTATTTTATTTTGGGTTCCTTCTGAAATCCCCTAAGCCCTAAACCCTTTCAAGCTATTCTTACTAATACAAAGCTCTGCATCATGTCCCAAAGCGATGGGTTGGAGGCCGGTAGTGCAGCTGCGGCAAGTTGTAGTTTACTGTATACTTGGGCTGAAGCGCTCATTTTGGGGAATACTTGAAGGCCAAACTAACTAAACCCTAAAGCGTAAACCCTAAACCGTAAACCCATTTAAACCCTATAAACCCCAAACCTAAAGTCTATATCATATGGGTACATGGACCCTTAGGGTTTGCTGACGGCAAATTATAACAATTTGGAACTGTTCGGAAGCATGTTAAGCTTGATTATAATGTACTTCCAAGGTGCTATTAGAAACAAAGATGTTTATGATGGTTCTAAGTTCCCTAAACCCTAAACCCTAAACCGTAGTTCTAAGGGCGCTTGAGAGCCATGAGCCACAGCCCAAACATGAAACCTGCAACCTTAACAACACCCAACGATCAACACAGAAACAGACAACCCAGAGTACCCAACCCACCTTTCAAAAGGAGATGCCCACCTCTCCCACCCCCCCCCCACCAACGGTGCGTATCCCTTTCTTGAGGGGTATCTCTTGGCTGCTATTCCAGATCTAACCACTTCAAAACCCCAATCCCAAACCCTAAACCCTAACCCCTAAGCCCTAAACCCAAAACCCAACATCACTAAACTCCAACTAGAACGGGTGCCTAAACCCGACACCCTAAACTCCAACTAGAAGGAAACTTAGCCCCTGGACCGTCCTATTTCTAAATGCTACACCTTGAACCCTAAACTCTAAACCCCTGAAACCTAAACCCTAACCCCTAAACCCTAAACCCTGGACCCTACCCTGAACCCTAAACCCTAAACCCTAGACCCTAGACCGTAAACCCTAGACCCTGAACCCTGGATTTTAAAGCCCTCAACCCGGCAAGCCTAAAGCCTAAACCCCCAAACCCGACCTTGCAAGGTATAGCGATTGCTTAAAGGTTAGGGTTTAGGGTTTAGGGTTCATGGGACCCGGTAACTAGGGTTATAGGGTTCCCTGAAAGGCTCTTTGAACGGTTCCTTTATGGGATCTGCATAGGTTCCATAACAGAGGTTTTATGATTGCTTAAAGGTTCATGGGACTTGGTAACCAGGGTTCTAAAATAAGGTAGCTCTACTTTATAATTACGTGTAACCCCAGTTAGGGTACTTATATCGCTACCTATTAAGTCCCATGAACCTCCAAGCAGCCTTATAGAATCCTTATAGTATCCTTATCGAAACCCTATAGAACCCCCATCACTGTACTTGCCAAGTCCCCTTGAAGGCCCTAAACCCTAAACCCCAAACCCTAAACCCTGAACCCCAAACCGCCTAAACCCTAAACCCCAAACCCCAAACCCTAAGCCCTAAAACCCTAAAACCCTAAACCCCAAACGCCAAACCCTAAAATCCCAAACCTTCAACCCTTCTGATGTTGCCAGGGCCTGGCCTTTGATCGGGAGCCGCTGATGTCGGCCTCGGCCCGAGCTTTGTGTGGGTTTAGGGCTTGTAGGGTTTAGGGCTTGTCGGGCCTTTGTAGGGTTTGTAGCGCTTGTAGGGTTTGGGGCTTGTGATGGAGTTAAGGCTTATAGGGCTTATAGTAGGGCTTATAGGGTTTATAGGGTTTAGCGTTTAGGGTGTTTATTTGTTTGTTTGTTTGTTTGTTTGTGTGTGTGTGTGTTTTTGTGTTTGTGTTTTGTTGGGGGAGGCGGAGGGAGTTTGGGTTTGGACGGTTTAGGTCTTAAATTGGGGGTCTACACTTCGGGTTTAGGGTTTGGGGATTCTGGGGTTTAGGGTTTAGGGTTTGGGGCTTTAGGGAGGCCGCCTCAGATCAGATCTTCCTCACGTTCCGTGGTTATGCTTGGCTCACGCTTGGTCTCTATGTTGTTTCGTCGACTTTGCCGAGGACTTGTGAGCTCTTCCTTTAGAACTTAGGATGTAGGGTATTAGGATTTGTTTGTTTGGGGGTTCTTGTACAGGCTTGGTTGGTTCGGGTTTGCGGGGTTTCGTAATCAGCCGCTTAAGGCTTGGCGTAGTTTCATGGCTATTGCGAGAGACAGACCCGTCAAAGGCTCTAGGAAGTAGATGCCTTAATGGGGGTTCCTTTAAGGGCTGCTGGAAGGGATCTATAGGGATTTAGGGTTTGCTTAGGGTTTCTGGGGCTTTGAAAGTAGATGCCCTACTGTGGGTTCCTATAAAGTACCCTTGAGTACTGTTGATGATATAAATCCTGCATTACCTTGAGGACCCTAAGCTATGGGAATTATGGTATTTTCCTTAGTATGGGTAATGCAGGATTTATATCATCAACCGTACCTACTACAATGATGGAATGAGGTCCCCAAAAGGCCGTCCGTATTATGGGATTGGGGAACCGAATTCCATCATTGTAGTGTAGATGGTCCCTCTGGGGAAGCCTCCTGCCAAATCAAGAAGCCACATTATGTTGGAAGCCCTGATTATCAGCATAAACCTTCGAGCACGTTAGATAGGATCTTCTACCACAAAAATGGGGAACGCACGGCTCAGCAAACGACTGGAAAACTCATAAAACTGCATGGGATGTACGGCGTTTGCCTTGGACCCGTTAGTCGGAGTCTACTGCATCATGTTGCCGAGTTTTCAAAGCGGTGACTTACATTGAATTGTCTTAGCCTGCGTTACACAATTCTGAATACAAATCACATGTAACAGGACGGTATGGCCAGTAGCTCATAGAAGGCTTCTCCACACGGCCAAAGGTACGAACCCCGAACCCCAGACCACCGGGAGGCAAGCCCTAAACCCTAAACCCTAAACCCCTAAACCCCTAAACCCTAAACCTTAAACCCTAAACTCCCTACACCTTAAACCCTAAACTCCTATAACCCCTAAGCATCGCTCTCCAAGGACTGGTATACCCAGGCCTCGGTGCGGTTCACGCCTTTTGCAGACCCTGGGAGACTCCTAATAGTATTTAGTTTTTCTAAAGGACCAGGAGGTTTAGGGTTTAAGGTTTAGGGGTTTAGGGTTTAGGGTTTAAGGTTTAGGGTTTAGGGGGTTTAGGGTTTAGGGTTTAGGACCGGGCTCCATAAAGGGTTCAAGAATAAGGGTTCCGAAATTCCTAATAGGCTTTAGGGCTTAGAGCTCCGAATTCCTAATCGGATTCGGCTAAGGGCGCTTACGGTTTAGGGTTTAGGATTATTGCCTATAGGGTTCCTGTTGTCAGTAGACTTGAATACACGCCAAAATCCTATCCTAAACAGTCTACTGGTATACTCAGGCCCCTATATTCGAGGCTGAGGGTTTAGGGATCAACCTTAGGCAGTAACTGGGTAGCACCTGATGGACTTTTCATCCTGCTGCAGTACGTGGTGGTCCTCTTCATCCTGCTTCAATTGATAAGATGTCCCCATCAATTCGCTCTCCCTATCTTACGGTGAGAGCTTGCATGACAACTGTTGCGCAAGCATGCCTGCGATAACCAGCAACGTCGATGTCTAGAAGTTTTGCCCTGACCCACACCTCTTCCCAAAGAGCCCCAAGTACAGTACCTACATCCTAGGAATTCCCCATACCCCCGGGAGGATGCAAAAAGTAGATCCCTTGAGGGGGTTCCTATAAAGTACCCCTTAGTAGTTAGGATCCCAAATTAGGGGATCCACTTGTTAGATCCTCCGGGGGTCTGGGAGGCAATATAAGGTTTCTATACTAGTACGTTCCCGGAACTGCTCTTATCCCTAAACCCTGTAAACCCTAAACGCTAAACCCGAAACCCCGCCCTACGGAGGGCGGATCTTAAAAAGTAGACCAACTAAGCTGGGACCCGATACGACAGAAGGGTACTTTAGAAGAACTTGCTGAAGGGATCTTCTTTTCTGGATTCTGCCAGGGGCGTGGGTTGGGCTTGCAAGGATCTGAAAATATATAGTGTTTAGGGTTTAGGGCTTAGCGTTTAGGGTTTGGGGGTGCAGTACTTGGGAAATGTAGGGTTTGGGGCTGTCGATCCTGTGCAAGTCTCCTCCATTCCTAGGTAGTATCAGGGAGACCCCTTAAAGGGGACCCTTCTGAACCATACTTGTGTCTCTCTTAAACGGGACCTTATTGAGAGGGTCTATATCCCCAAGGGTCCCCCTAATCCCAACTCCCATCCATAGCCCAGAAACTCTCCGACTTCGTTCCCGTCAAAAGCGGTTTGAGCAGGTACTCGGCGAGGTCTACCCAGAGATGGCTGAGCAACGTGGCTGACAAGACTTGGTAGCTGAATTCCTACACTTTAAACTTTTGGGGATGTTCTGATCCCTTATAGAACTGGAAGTGTACACTTTTTTGTGCTTATGAAGTCAGCAACTAAGAAGATAAACCAACCCAGGATCTACTGTCCAGATCCTCCCGGGGGCCTGGGAAGATACTGCTGTTATGGAGGTAGGTTCCCAAAACCGCATCCCCAGAACTCCGGGAGGATCCAGAAAGTAGATCCCCCAATGTGGGACCCTATGCTACTAAAGGGTACTTTATAGGAACCCCCTTAAGGGATCTACTTTTTGGGTGCTGTCGGGGGTCTGGGAAAACCAGCATCGGAGGTTCAGCGTTCGCGGTTGAGGGTTTCAGGGTTCAGGGTCTTGTGCCCATCATTACCCTTCCCCCAAATCACCCTAAACCCCTGAAGCCCTAAACCCTAAACCTATCTTTTCAAGGGCCTTTTATATCCCAGACCCCCGGGAGGATCCAAAAAGTAGATCCTCTCAGGGGTTCCTATAAAGTACCCTTTAGCAGGTAGGGTCCCAAATTAGGGGATCTACTTTCTAGATCCTCCCGGGGGTCTGGGTAAGGAAGTAATGTAGAGGAGTTCGGGGAGATTCAGGATTTCTGTATGGGTTGGGGGATGTTTAGGGTTTAAGGCTTGAAGGGTTTAGGGCTTAGGGCCTCCAGGGGTCGAGGGATTAGGGTTTTTTTTAGGATGCTTTAGGGTTTTTGGGGCGTTAGGGCGTTCTTAGGGGTTTAGGGAATATGATTAGGGTTTTAGGATGCTTTAGGGTTTGGGCTTTAGGGCGTTTATGAGTGGTTTAGGGCTTAGGCGTTTTAGGCTTTAGGGCCTTAGCGGTTTAGGGCTTAAGACTTACCCAGACCCCCGGGAGGATGTAGAAAGTAGTACCCCTCATTTGGGATCCTATACTACTAAAGGCTCTTTAGAGGAACCCTCCTTAAGGGATCTACTTTCTAGATCCTCCCGGGGGTCTGGGTTGGGGGGGTAGGAGCCGGACAGTTGGAGCATCGTCATCGCCATGCCCTTTGTCCATCATGCCCTTCCAGTAGAGCCTTTACATCGTTTCAGACGTGACCCCCCACTACCCTAAACCCCAAACCCCTAATCTAGAGAACCCTAAACCTTAAACCCCTAAACTAGAGAACCCTAAACCCTAAACCCTAAACCCCTAAACTAGAGAACCCTAAACCCTACACCGCAAACATCCAAACTAGAGAACCCTAAACCCTAAACCCCAAACATCCAAACTAGAGAACCCTAAACCCCAAAGCCCTCAACCAGAGCTCTACAGCAGTCTGACTGCTGAGTCCCCTGCACCCAAAAGCCCAAGCATTACGGTCCCCCCCCCCGAAAGCCCCTCAAAGCCCGAAGCCATGTGTGGCATTATCCGCATATGGTCCCCATATATTATATCCTACTGTTGATGATATAGATATTGCATTACCTTAAGGACCCTAAAATATGCGAATTACGGTATATTCCGCATTATGGGTCATGCAGGATTTATATCAGCAACCCTACTAGATAAGATGCACCAACAACGCCTATTCTGCATCTTAAAACCCGAAACCCTGTTCCAGATCCTGCAAGGGTCGAACTTCGTTCGTTGGTTGCGGAGTTTAGCTGCTGTAGAAAAACAGGCAGGCCCTGTACTAGTTGTTTTTTCGCGTTAGTATGTTTTGACTATAGCATCGTCCTACGAAGGAACGCCATTTATGGTTTTGTAAGGCTGTCTAAAACCTCGTCCGCTATTCGGAATCTCTCAGAAGAGGTACCCTCACAGATCCGTCCATATCATGATGAAGAAAGCACTTCTTGGAATAGGGCTTTTGAGTAGGACAAGGGTTGCCCTTACTTGGTTAAAAAGGTTGCTGGGGCCCTAGTCGAACATAGACAACCTAAAACACCTCAAACCCTCAACCCGTGAAGCCTATTGAGCATTGGGAATCCTTCCACAACTTGACTTACATATCCTACTCTGAGGGGTCGGAATAGTCAGCAACAGCATCCCTTTATGGTCCTCATATAAGCATGAGACGATCTTCCAAACTAGAACCCTTGAACAAAAGAGTTATCGGATTTTGAAGCATACTGTTGATGATATAAATCCTGCATTGCCTTCAGGACCCTAAACCATGGGACTTATGGTATACAGTATTCCCTATTATGGATAATGCAGGATTTATACCATCAACCGTAGGTCCATTCGAAGGGGTATCCTGCCATTCTTGTGGCGTCAGATATGCGTTGTTTGAAAGGTTCTATCTTCTTAGAACCCGGTAGGGATCCCTTTAAAGGAACCCTTGAAGGATCCCCTTGAAGGAGCCCTTTAAAGGAGCCCTT
>CAJNJA010084720.1:5000-19916 GCA_905231915.1 Symbiodinium necroappetens
CTGTTCAAGGATGTTCAGGGTTTAAGGGCTTGGGGATTTAGGGTTTGTGGTTTAGGGCTTTGGGGTTTAGTTTGGGGTTTAGGGTTTAGGGGTCCGACGCTTGGAGGTGCCGGATTGAACGCTTACGGTTTCGGTGCTTTTCATGAAGGTGTATGATGTGTGGGGCAGATTATGATAACGTCAGGGATTCTCAGGGGATACGATCAGCATCTAGATCCTAAGCCCTAAACCCTAAACCCTAAACCCTATCTGTTGCAGCTCTACAGGCTCCTTTTTTTACAGACCCGACAAAGGGTTTAGGGCTTGTGATGGAGGTTTGTGCCCTGGCGCCTACCCCTTTACTGGGAGGATTAGGTTGCTTAGGACATGAAGTTGCTTAAACGCAATCTCCGTACTTTCACCTCTTCCCCAATCCCCAATCCCTAAACCCTAAACCCTATACTAAACCCTCGACCCAAGACCCTGTCCTAAACTCCTGCACCCTGAAACCTTGAACCCTAAATGCAGGGTCTGCAAATAAAGGGGCCTGGGGGCTTGGTGGCAGCCTTCCCATAATATAGCCTGTATATAGGGTTTAGGCCGGTTTAGGGGAAAGGGTTCCCATGTTATAGCCAAAGCCTCAAAGCCTGTTCTAAACACTGAGGCTTTTGTGTGCGAATCCTCAGGATGCCGTGGAGAACGGCATTGACCTCAGCGGCAATGCCTTCATGCTCATCCACGGATGGACGGCCGGGCTCCAAGAAGACCCGAGGGGCAGAATTTAAGTTGAAGCACCCTTAACCGGCAGAAACCATCCTAAACCCTAAACCCCCCACTCCAAACCCAAAAACCACAAAAATTCCCAACACTCCAACACCCTAAGACTGAGACAAGCAAGCTAAAGCACTTGAAGCCCTAAGCTGGACCTGAAGTTCTTCCTCCTGGAGCTCCCCCTGGCTCGACCCCGATTGAATTGGGTACTTGGAGGTTCATGGGTTTTGGGGTTTAGGGTTTGGGGTTTAGGCTTTACGGTTTGGGGTTTAGGGTTTAGGGGTTTAGGGTGTTGGGGTTTTGGGTTTTGGGCTTTGGGGTTCAGGGTTTAGGGTTCAGGGTTTAGGGTTTGGGGTTTGGGGTTTAGGGTTTGGGGTTTGGGGTTTGGGGTTTAGGGGTTTAGGGTAGATATACCTGTGGGGCCCATGTTAGGGGACTTGTAACCCCACTTATAGCTTCCCGGGTAGAGTCTGAAATCCTATAACAGGGGTCTAAATGGGAGTTTCCGAAATTAGGGTTACCTTAGTTGGGGGTCCTTATAATGAGGATCCTACTTATTAGGGTACCATATTGGGGTCCCCTATTTTCGGAAGCCCCCAAATTCGTCATAATGGAGACCTCTGGGTAATAACGTCCCTGTCCAGAAGGGGCCGTACTATTAGGCTCCCTAGAGTCGTTTAGGGTTTAATTTAGAGTTCAGGGTTCTTGGATTCCTCGGTGGTCTGTCACCGTTTGAGGTTTAGGCTGGCAGAAGTAGTATTCGGATCATGCTTCTCATCGTAATTCTGATGATCCCTTTTTCTACAGGCTCTCTCATTCGTTCTGGCTAGCATCGCTACTAGCTTTTGTACCATGACTAACCCTACACCCGAATCCCTCAACCCCAATCCCTCCTAAAACCCTAAACCCTCAAGCCTCCTACACCCTACGGTTCTAAGGTGATGTCCTAAACCCTAAACCCAAAACCCTAAACGCCCTAAGCCCTACACCCTACACCCAAGACCCTACACCCTAAACCCTAAACGCCCTAAACTCCCCCAAAAGCCCCAAAACCCTAAACCCTAACACCCTAGAGCCCTGGAGCTCAAGGGGGACGTCCTACTGCCATCCTCAGGCTGGTGCTTTGCTCCTCGACTTTGTGGAGAGCCTCCTAGAGCCCCTTCAGAGGAAGCCGATGACGATCCAGGAGCCTGCTTGGGTTTACTGTTTGGGGTTTGCTGTCTAGCGTTTTGGGTTTACTGTTTAGGGTTTAGGGTTTAGGGTTTACTGTTTGGGTTTAGGGTTTGCTGTTTAGGGTTTGGGCTTGAAGCTCAGACTATTTGGGGTGTTTTTTTTGTCGTTTTTTTGCCGAAGGGGTGAGGGGGGGTCACCAGCCTTCAGCGTGATGGGAGCCGGTCTATATTGTGATCACTCACACGGCTCTCTTCACTACCATAGCGTTACTTGCTAGTAGCATCCCCTCACAGCTCCTTTGTAGCTAAATTGTAGCGTACCTCTGCAAAGCCCTATTCTAATTATGAAGGCCCCTACATGATTATCACCATGACTGCACACATGAGAAAAATGGGTGGGGGCGTGATTAAAAAACATTGGTTCCTCTAGGGCTTTCTTTAACGGGGTACTGTAAGGGCTCTATAAGAGTTTGTAACGACGAAGGCATGAGGGACCCTCAACAGTTGCCTTAGCACTTCGAACAGAGTAGAGGGCTTATTATAGTATGATTATCCGGGGACTACACGGGGGAGTTGTCACTCATTTCATACTCATCAGACATCACTCTTAGGCCCTAAACCCTAAGCCCTAAACGCTAAACCCTAAACCCTTAGACTAGATGCCCATCCGACAGAAGCGCTGTCAATTTCCGACTCGAAGTCCTCCTTGGCCCGGTTTGCCCCAAGCCGGAAACCCCATCCCCGACTCAAAGACACATCCCACCATGCAGGACATGTGCGATGATTTAGGCGCGAAGGCTCCGATCTAGGACGGTCTTGTTTACTACTGTTGATGATTAAAATCCTGCATTACCTTAAGGACCCTAAACTATGGGAATTATGGCATATTCCTTATTAAGGGTAATGCAGGATTTATATCATCAACCGTAGCTTCCGATGGTTCTGCATGCCATATGGGGTTTCCGAAGATTTGGACGCTCCTCTTGGCTTCTGAAACACGTTTGCTTTTGTTTTTTTTGAAGCGCTGCTGCTATGACACTGATTTTTCTCGCGGTATTTCAACGATGATGTGGTTTCTCGCTACGAATTCATTGCAGAGCCTTTGCTTCTGTGGTTCTTGCTGTCCCAGTTTTTGTTTGCAGTGTGGTTTGGAAGGACGCCTGGGCCTCGAGTTCAGGATTTACGGTTTAGGGTTCGGGGGTTTCAGGGTTGTCGGGGTTAGCGTTTAAGTTGTAGGGTTGAGGCTGCAGGATTTTTGGGTTTTGCGATTTGAAGCTCTGGGGTTCTCTTGTCAAGAACCGTTTAGGGTTTAGGGTTGAGGGAACTTCGGTTCTTGTTTCGTTTCAGGACCCTGGGACCGAACCTGAAGCGTGTGCGGAATTTACTGCCTGAGGGGCATGCGGGTCTCTGGTCTTCGAGTTTGGGAGCCCCGGTTTTGGGGGTTTGTGTAGTTCCTCAGGTTTAGGTACCACTACCGTGATCTGAATCATGTGTTTAGATATCATCCTTTATTTATGGTCATACAACTATACTTTACATACTACACCAGAATCCTAGCTTGAGGCAGCAAGCCTTCGCGCTTGATGTGTCAGAGATCCGTCCTCACACCCCGAGCTTAAACTGCGAAGAGATACAGGCTGTTTGGGTTCAGGCTTGCGGGTAAGGTTCAAAGTTTAGGGTTTATTTTTGACGCAGTCGTCGTTCACAGCAGCTGATTTAGGTCTCCGTTCTTGGTGTGTTTGACATACTCTAGGCCGTCGACTTTTTTATATCCCTAAACGAAGCAACCCTAAACCCTAAACCTTAAACCCTAAACCTTAAACCCTAAACCCTAAACCTTAAACCCTAAACCCTAAATCCTAAGCCCTTGGAACCCGAAACAAGCCCTCAGCTCTTAGCCCAACCTATGGAAGCCTCACGAGTTGCAATGCTACTCCCAGGGTCCCGTATGATACCATAGGATAACGCCATATCGGGGCCCTAATAATTCGAACAGGGTTTTGGGGTATGTTATACTATAACTATAATAATGAGCCCCGAAAACCCTATTCTTATTGTTAAGGTCCCTACGTTACCCCAAAGCCTAAACCCTCTTCAAGTTTGGAAGGCCCTGTACCTTCGACCCTCGCAGCAACCCTCATAGAGCCTTTCCACTAAACAGCGAAAGAATCCTTGTGCGACCGAAGGCCCTCAGCCCTAAGCCCTAAACCTCTGAACCCCGGAACCCCGGAACCCTAAACCCGAAACCCAAAACCCCAAACCCTAAACCCGAAACCCTAAACCCCAAACCCCAAACCCGAGACCCGAAACCACAAACCCGAAACCCTAAACCCGAAACCCCAAACTCGAAACCCTAAACCCGAAACCCCAAACCCTACAAAGAGGGATACCTCGAGCAACCCAAGGACTTCCCCTCCCTCCTGCCAACATGACCGGCTCTTTCCTGAAGTAGGCTTAGGTTGTAGGATTTTAGGGTTAAGGGTTTAGGATATAGGGCTTAGTAGGGTTTTAGGGCTTAGGGTGTAGGGTTTCAGGGTTAAGGGTGTTAAGTTAAGGTTTTTGGGTGTTTAGGGTTTCGGGCCCCTTAGAACGCACAAGACCTTGAACTGCTGTTCATAATTTATACTCTGTCTAGGTACTCTTGGGGGCTCGCATAGCCCCGTTCACCCAAAACAAGGTTTGGGTTTAGGGCTTAGGGTTTAAAACCCTACTTGGAGGTTCATGGGTAGTTATAAGTGGAGTTAGAAGTAGGGTAACTATAGTTATAACCCAAATTAGGGGACTTATAACCCCACTTATAACTACCCATGGACCTCCAAGTAAACCCAAATACCCTAAACCCTGCAAGGCAGGCCCTTTGCAAGCCCTTCTTCGAACTTGCCAGGCCTGACTTTCGGTTTAGGGGCTGGCGGTTTAGGGTTTAGGGTCTAGGAGGGCTGGCGCTTCATGGCCTAAAGGTTTAGGTTTTCGGGTTAGGGCTTCAGGGCCTACAGTTTGATGTGCTTAGGTTAGGATTTGGTGCTATTCCCTAAACCCTAAACCCTAAACCCTAATCCTTGTTGCCCTTGATGGATCTCTCTCGTCATTGTCAGTACTGTCAGTTTATGAACATTATGTGTTGTCATGTTTTCTTTTGATTTTGTGCACTCTGACTGATGTCCAGAGTGTTGGGAAGATTTGTCTGTTTCTTCGTTAGTGGTTCGGAGACAGGGCTCTCGCCGCGTTGTAGGGCTTCGACAAATCTTTTGTCGTCTTATAGCATACACTTTTTGGGAATATCAAGAAAGACTTTGACTAGCTGCTTAGGCTCCGGCAGCGATGGGACCGATAGCTTGCGTATTTTCGATGTGCTGCGATCGCTGACAGGTAACCAGTCTTAACCTGAAGCTGTGCCGCACCGCGGCAGAAAACTCCGAACCGTGGAAGGCTTCAATTCAAGCCCTCAAGCCTCGTAAAAAAAAAAAGCACTTTCGGGTTCGGGGCCCAAGTTTCTGCCGTGTAGGTTTCGGGCTATTCCGAAGCGCCGCAATTCCGAGGCAAGCACAACTTGATGAACAACCTGGTGCATGATTTCTAAATCCGAAGCCTAGACCGCTGAACCGTGAAGCCTTCACTCCTGCTGGGGGCACCTGCGCAGATGCCACAGATCCCAACCAAAAAGGCCAAGCCGCCAAGACAGCGAACTCCAGCAGCTACTTCAGTGGCCCTAAGCGCTTCATCTAACTCAAGGAGGGTTTGCTGTTTCGGGTGTTGGGTGCAGGGGGGGGGGGGCTCTAGGGTAGAAGAATCCCGAGACTCCAAAACCCCCTTAGTTAAGGTGACTTGCCGCTACCTTAAATTATAGTAGGAGCCCTAATATGATTTAAGGTCTCTTCCTGAACTAAGGGGGTTTCGGAATCTCTGGGAACTGCTCCTAAACCCTAAACCCCTAAACCCTAAACCCTAAAGCCTAAACCCCGAAAGCCCTGAACCCTAAACTGCTTCTCAGATTCTGAACTATGTCTCCCTGGACAAGTCCACCGCCCCATCCTCGGAGCGAGCCATCTGAGCAGATGTGCCAAGGGTTGACACGGTTGATGATATAAATCCTGCATTACTCAGAACAAGGAATATACCATCATTTCCCATAGATGAGGGTCCTTAAGGTAATTCTAAGGATTTAGCCAAGGGTTGAGAGTGAGAAAGCTTGGAGGTTGCATGGGTAGTTAGAAGTGGAGTTATAAGTAGGGTACTTATAGCTATAACCCATTTTAGGGGACTTATAACACCACTTATAACTACCCTAAACCCTAAAGCCTATAGAACCCTAAAGCCTCAAAGGAACCTTACTTATGACTCCACTTATAGCTACCCATGGAACCTCCAAGAGATCTTCAGGACTCCGGAGGGCCCCAGGTTCGACCAGGTTCGGATTTTTGTGAGGAACCATGAACATGACCTCACCATACTGCAGGACTTCTTTAAGACTTCTTAGGAATTAGGTTTCAGTTTTCTTACACTATCACTCCATGGGATTAATAAGACTATTATTATACATAATTCTTATTCTGGCTCCAGGGCGGCTAAGACTTTAGCTGCAGTTGCCTGGATGTCCTGTCTCCGCGGCCGCCGTCCACTGGCACTGCATCGCCAGGGCGCGTAACCCGAAACCCAAAACCCTAAACTCTTGAACCTAAACCCTAAACCCTAAACCCTAAACACTAAACTCTAAGCCCCAAACCCTAAACCCTTGAACCTAAACCCTAAACCCTAAACCCTAAAACCTTGAAGCTTAAAGAGTCCCTAGGGCGCGTACGCCGCCGTTCCTGGCCTTGAGCTGGAGGAGCTACAAAGCGTGCTGAGGCGGGAGCAGCGCGAGATTCATGTTTAGGGTTTAGGGTTTAGGGTGGTCCTCTGGTTTCAACTCTGGTTGAGGGTTTAGGGTATAGGGTTTAGAGGGTTCAGGGATTTGGTCTGGTTGCTTATTCATCAACTTCTTGTTGCTGGTGCGCTGCACCGCAATAGCCACGAGTACTAGCTTTACAGCCAGTGTTCCCATCAAGAGTATGAGTATCAGTGTCGTCATCATCATCATCATCATCATCGTCCTCCTCCTCCTCCTCCCCATCCTCCTCCTTCTCCGCCTCCTCCTCATCATCATCGTTATCTCACAGTATTATTGCTCCACCATCGGCAGACCATCAGTCGTAGATTGGGAGTGCATCGCCGGGTCGGGCGGGGGGGGGGATTTCGTCGGCATTATATCAAATTTTGATGAGATGCAGAACCTGCAGATGTGTTACGTCTAGCTCGAGCTCACCCTAGTGCTTTTTTTTTCTGAAGTTTTGAAGGTCATTATCGGTGCTCTTTGCCTTCCCTTTCCCTGCACCGTTCCGGAACAGTACAGTTGTTGTTGCATACCTGTGGCGGTTGGACGACACTGTAGGACTGTAGGATTTGCCAACCTCAGTCCAGGCACAGTCGTCTTGAAAACGAGGGCTTTCAGCAAGGTGCTTCAGCTTGATATAAACAACCTCTATACCAAAAGCAGCCTTGTCATAGCTTCACAGTTTTCTTCAGGAGTTAGGGTTCGGAGGTGGTGCTAGCACGAAGCGCCAAACCGTACTCCTTGTACACCGTACCTGTACAGCCCTTAACGCCCCGTTCCCCTAAACCCCTAGGCCCATTTGTTTACAACCGTTGCCGCCTTGACACTGGCACGGAATTCTGGCTTGGGATGTCAAACAAGCTCTGTGGACAGCTTTGGCACCTGCCATCAAACTGAAACCCTGGACCCGAAGTTGCTAATGATGCCAACAATCGAATAGAAAAAAACCTTAAACCCTAAACCCAAGAGAAGGCATCATGTACCATTTCATTGTCTCCTTCAGCCCGGCCCAAGCCTGAGGAGAGAACTGCATATCTGAAGGCCCGTCTTTTCCATGGCTCTCTCCCTTTGCAAGCGCCTCAACGGATGCTTTCCGAAGTCTGTCGTGCGTGCCAATGCGCAACTTGCGAAGTCTGACTGAAGCTCATATCTCCTGCACACAAGGGCTTTCCCAAAAACAGCGGAAGCAAACCCTCAGGCTGCATCTACACGACCTTGCTCAGCCTACTCGGGCATCCACGCAGTATTCAAACTTCCTCAGACACCAGCTAAACATGAAGTTTGTGCCGGCACCTGATCAGGGGGAAAGTGAGACGTGCTATGCCCATGCTATCGCATCTGCAACACACTCCGCACTCTTGCGGATCGTTGGTCGCGACAGTGGCTATCCAGATTTCCAGGACATTCGCGACGACATCATTCGCAAGTTTGAAGCTCGTGACCACCGCCCCGATCAAGATGTGTTGCGATATGTTTGTAGAAAGTACGGCTTGCGCTTTAGACGTGCGCCATTTCCGGAAGCTCGTGAAGCAGTAAGGCAAGGTCGCGCAGTAGTTGCATCCTTCAGTCTATCAGCTCAAGGATGGTACAATTTCCAAGATTTTTTTTGCAGGCGAAGACGTGGAGTTCTACAAAAGAAGCACATTCAGGTCGCATCCATCAACTACGATGACGACGATGCCCTTGACGAAGCGGGAGGTCACACCGTCACGTACGTCGGGGACAATGACAACTACATGACGTTGATGAACTCCTGGGGCCCAGAGTGGGGTGACCGGGGGTTCTTCAGGATAGCCGGCCCTTGGGTCCTTCAGGAGTTCCCGGATTCCCGGATGAAGTTCTTCGAAGTCTTCTGGTATCAAGATGATCGCTCCGAGCAAGAACAGGCGAGCTATCGTTCCCTCCACTGTGGAAGAGAGTGGTACCTTCGATCCAGCGCAGTGGGAGCTTGGGAACTGGAAGATCCGGCCTGAACGAGTGACGCTAGTCTCCTTGGAGGTTCATGGGCCTTTATATGTCGGGCTATAAGTCCCCTAATTTGGGTTATAACTATAGTTACCCTACTTATACCTCCACTTATAACTACCCATGAACCTCCAAGTAGTCACTACAGTTGCTAAAGCACCGAGCCTTCCTTGAGATCCTCAGAGCCGTTTGAAAGTGCTGCTAAAGAGATATCAAGAGGATGGCAAGCATGCTTGCAAAAGCCTTCATGGAACCCTCCCTCAACCATCCTAAACCCTGAGCCTGAGCCCTAAACCCTAAACCCCAAACCCAAAACCCTAAACCCTAATCCCCAAACCCAAAACCCTAAAACCTAAGCCCGAAACCGAAACCCCAAACCCTAAAGCCTAAGCCCCAAGAGCTCTGGGCTGTCCAGGCCAACAGGCTCCGGCTTGGCCAAGGCATTGAGAAGTGTCTACGAGCAGGCGTGGCTTCGAGTGTGGGGTGGGGTTTAGGGTTTAGGGTTTAGGGTTCACATTGTCGATTGCAGCATGTGTATTGTCTTTTTGGCTTGGCATTGCAAGTTTAATCAGTTGTTGTGTGTCATACGGGCCTGTACGGGCTTTCGTTGGGTACTTATAGGGGCTTCTCATGTCTAGGCTTCTCTGTTTAGGAATTACGGTTCAGCATTCGGGGTGTTGTGCTGAGGTTGTCGGGTTTCGAGGATTCTTTGGGGGACTTGCGTCTTGGGTTTGGGTTTTGGGGCTCTCCGACAGAGTGGTTCCGTTTGGAGACTGTTCTATTTTAGTCCTTGTAGGTGTCAGTGGAGGGATGGGACTGTTGTGCAAGTTGGGCCTCAGATCCTAAACCCTAAACCCCTAAACCCCGAAACTCTAAACCCCTAACCCCCTAAACACTAAACCCTAAACCCCTAAACCCCTAAACCCCCAAACCCTTCAGATCTGTTTCGGATTGGGGACCCGGGGTCCAACATGATTCCCTCAAATGGACCCTTTTTGGTGTTTAGGGTTCAGGGTTTAGGGTTTGGGGTCTAAGGTTTAGGGTTTAGGGCTGTCTAGACAAGAGCTCAATGGAGTTTCCTGTCACTTCCAAGGAGAGTAAAACAGTAAGACTAAACCGCCAAACGATTTATGGCAAAGGGTGGGGATCACTTGATTAATACCCTCCCCCCCTCTCCAATGTCAGGGCCATTAGAGAAAGGGGGTCTACTCATCGGGGTCTTCCTTACCCAAGCCCTCAATGCCAATTCCTAAACCCTTAACGAACTAGTATTGGGATACCGCAAAACGGATACCCCAAACCCCATTCTACCCTAAACCCTTGCAGAACCCGTACAGAACCTTTGAAGATCCCCTAAAGGATCCCTATTGTAGATCTTTTGTAGCACCCTATGGTGGCACTGCAGGGCAGCCTGGCTTGTTCTCATCTTTGCTGGAAGTGTGGAGCATCTCTGCAAGAACTGCTAGCCCAAATGGCGTTGCCTTCTACACTGCTACACCTTGCAAAGCCCAGAAGGCTTAAAACTTGGGGGGGGGGATCATAAGCTTAGACACAGAAGCCTAGCACGTCCCCTTGAGCAGCTCTGAATCGGTTTGGCGGTTTGGGGTGGATGTGCTTGGCCCATCCTGGCCTTGAAGTGCCAACCCTACACCTTCAAGCCCCAATGCTACGTCCCTATAAAGTCTTGACGACTGAAAGCTCTAAACTCTAACCCTGCTTAAAGATCTCAAAAAATCCCTGAAGCTCTTGAACCCTGAAGCCCTCAAGCCTTAAGCCGTAAACTGCATCGGACGCGAGTTTGTTGGTTCCTCAACCCCCATCCCTAAATATTTGGTCCTTCCTAAACCCTAAACCCCTGTAGAAATGTAACAATTATCGCCCGCATAGAGCCCCTACGAACGAAACCCCTAATAGTGCCGTTTTGTGCTAAATAACCTAAATCCTCTGAAGGCAGTGCCACCTTTTCGTCTGCCTTCAGAAGCAGCGGAGTATGGAGACCCAGAAAGACAGGAGGCTCTGAAGATAGCATAATGTCTGGATAATAATTAGTGAACAGTAGCACTAAACATAAGATTTCCCTAAGTTCACGCTATAAGGTGCCGCAAATCCCCAAACTCCTGTTCTAGCTTTTCTTTCCAGTGCCCCTGTACTGTATTGCGTTAAAGGTGAAGCAGGACATAGGATTCTGAAGATTCTTCTGATGTAGTTTAAGGCTAGTCATGGGGAGTATTGTAGTATCCGTGAGGATGCCTGAAGATGTAGCTCATATGTATATATATATATATGTATATATACACACACACATACACGTGCACCCGCACGATGCCGGAGTGTCGATGTGTGTAGGATTGGCAGGCATCGGTGCACTCGTATTCACCAAATCATGCTCCTTCGCTTGATCGTCGTGTCTGCAGTGTCGGATTCAGCCTCCTGCTCGATCTTTCAGTTCGATCGACCGCACTCCTTGCGGGCATCAACCACCTGTCTCTCATGGCGGGCCTCTTTTCTCTCGCCTAAATGCCAGCCCTTGGGACGAATGGGTTCCATCCCATCAAACCCGAGCGACGCGCTCAGCCGTGACGCGTGGCAGGATGCGACAGTTATTTCAAACATCCGTTCTGGCGTCTATGTTCCTTGGCACATAGACCCACCTCGTGGTCGCTGACACTTGAGTCCCTTTCTGAAGTCATTGCAGCGCTGGAGCGATGCACGGCATTAGGGATATTGGTCCTCTGCCCTCGCGATCCACGGTTGTGCATTCGCTCTGAATCCCTAGGTAAACCATTTTACCCGATCAGGCCTATAATCCTCAAACCCGGAGCCCGGAGCCCCGGCCCAGGGTCTTAAACCCAACCGCAAACCCCTACACAACCCGGTTACTCGCTTTGAGAACCCCATCGACACAGCATGAAAGCCGCTTTCAGCGCTGTCGATAAAAAACACAAAAAAAGCGAACGCCCGACCCGACCGGGACATAGAAAAAAATGAAGCACCCCATCACGAACCTTAGCAACAACCACTCCTTTACCCCAAACCCTAGTAGAGCCCTGAAGAGCTCCGACCGAAGCCGTCAAGCCTCGTAAAGACTAAACCCTAAACCCTAAACCCTAAAACCCTAAAACCCTAAAGCCCTACACCCTAAACCACTAAACCCTAAAACCGTAAAACCGTGAAACCCTGAACCCCCAATTTATAGAGTCCTGATGGAGCCCTAAGAGTTCCGACGCACACCTCCAAGCCTCCCTAAAGCCTAAACCCTAAACCCCAGAGCCTAACAGGTTAGGGTTTGGGGTTTAGGGTTTAGAGTTTAGGGTTTTGGGTTTTGGGTTTAGGGTTAAGGGCAGGGCCTGAAACCCCAACTCCCAAGCCCTAAACCTCTCTATGAGAAATCTATCTAAACCTTAATTCATTCGTTGAAGCTGGGTTCTCGGTGCCCTTTTTCAACAAATTCAAGGAAGAAAAACCCAAAGAAAAACCTCAAATTCCACGAAGAAAACCCAAATTCAACGAAGAAAAAACCATATTCAACCAAGGCCGGCAAGAAAAACGCAAAATCAACGAAGGCAGGCCCTTCGTTGAATATGGCTTTTCCAGACCGGCAAGGAAAAAAACAACCATATTCAACGAAGGGCCGGCCCCTTCGTTGAAGATTGGTCTTCCGTTCGGTGAATGTGGGTGTTTCGGTGCCTTTTCGTTTAAAAAGGGCTAGTCGACAAAAAGCATGGTGGTTTCCTATTGTTAGGGTGGGATGATTTCCGGAGTTGAGCTCGACTAGAAACTGCTCGATCCGGAGCTGCTGAACCCTAAACCCTAACCCCTCACAAAAAAAAACCTAAGCCCTAAAACTAAAACCTAACAAAAACCCTAAACCCTAAACCTAAAACCTAACCAAAAACCCTAAACCCTAAAACTAAAACCTAACAAAAAACCCTAAGCCCTAAACCTTAACAACCCCTAAACCCTAAACCCTAACAACCCCTAAGCCCTAACAAGAAACCCTAAGCCCTAGCCCCCAACAACCCCTAAGCTACCGAGGCACTGCCTCGTCGTTTGGGCGGAACATCGGCCCAGCTGGAGAAATTCTCGGAGTGAGGCTCTCTTTGGGCTTTAGGGGTTTAGGGCTTTAGGGGTTTAGGGGTTTAGGGTTTCGGGGGTGTTTAGGGCTTTAGGGGTTTAAGGCTTGGGTGGTAGTGTTTAGGGTTTAGGGTTTTGGGGTTTTGGGGTGTAGGGGTTTAGGGTTTCGGGGGTCTTTGGGTTTAGGGCTTCAGGGGTTTAGGGTTTTGGGGGGTAGTGTTTGGGGTTTAGGGGTTTAGGGGTGTAGGGTTTAGGGTTTCGGGGGTAGTGTTTAGGACTTTAGGGGTGTAGGGTTTAGGGGGGTGTTTCGGCTTTAGGGGTTTAGGGCTTTAGGGGTTTAGGGGTGTAGGTTTAGGGTTTAGGGGTTTGGGGTTTAGGGGTTCGGGGTTTAGGGTATAGGGTTTAGGGTTTAGGGTTTAGGGTTCCAGGCTCTGTTGGGGCTTGGGGTTTGGGGTTCCTTTCATGGTTCGAAAAGCCCAAAAAAGGACCTACAAGGGTTCCCACAAGGGTGTCTAGGGTTTAGGGATCTTTGGAGTTTAGGGCTTTAGGGGGTTGAGGCTTGAGGCTGCTTTTGGGTTTGGGGTTCTGGTAGCTTTTAACCCTAAACCGTAAACCCCTAAACCCTAAACCTTAAACCCCAAACCCATTTTTGGGTTGGGGTTTAGGGGTGAGGTGTTGGGGCTAGGTTTCGGGCTCCGGCAGCTGGTCCCGTAGCTTCCGGCTTGGAGATCAGGGAGTTTGGGCTTTGCGTTTGGGCTCTGCGGTTTCGGGAGAGCTGTAAGATTCTGGAAGGGTTCTTCCTATAGTGGCCTAAATAATTACCCAAACACTATTTTCGGGGTTCCTGATTATAGTTAATTATAGAATAATATGCAGCAAAACCCTATTCTAATTATTAAGGCTCCTATGTTAGGGGCTTGAGGCCTCTAGTCCAGCGTTTTGGGTGGGATTTTAAGGCGCAGGGCGTCAGGAGTTAGAGCCTAGCTTTCGCTCTCTCGTTCCGGGTATCGGGTCTTAGGGTCAAGGGTTTTACGCTTGAAGCTTGGGGCATCTCCTCTCGGGTTTGGAGTCGAGGGTCTGGCGCGTTCGGGTTTGCGGTTATGTCTAAGAGGGCTTTTGGTCAAAAGTTCAGCATCGATCTCTTCTGAGTTTAGGATTCTGGTGTCTGTCGATGGTTACTCTTACTCTTATCCCTAGTATCAGTACTGTTGCTATCGTTATTTTCGCCATTGTTCGTTGTTTGTTTGAACTTGTTTTGGGAAGGGTGAGGGGGGGGGGTCGGGCTTCTGGGTGGCAGGTTCTTCCCATCCTCCTGGACGGGATCGTCCTAGCGCCTCTGCCGGGACCTCGCCTGGGCTGTGGCCCAGACTTCTAAGAGGATCGGCCGATAAGAAGATCAAGACCAGAGAGTTGCGAGAAAGGGCTTGAAAGTCCCGGAGCAGCAAACAGTGAAAGACCCTTGGGGTCCTAAAGTCCTTAAAGCAATTTCACACATCTGAACCCTTTATGCATTTTGAAATTAACTCTTTACAAGTCCCTAAGCTGGCCTAAGCCTCAAAAAGCCTACTCCAACCCTAGACCCCAACCTGGAGGCCTTGAGCCCTAACCTGACCGTAACACTGAGCCTTCGGCCCTAAGCCGCGAGCCCTTTTTGCTTGGTGCTGCGACCATGGAAGGTGTCAAGGATTGTTTAGGGTTTACGACTTTTTTCTCGTGGTTGTGATATTTATTTGCTTACCTGGCCAGAGGCTACCTTTGCTATGGCCAGTGCGGGCAATTGTGGCGTTGTGTGCTAGCATCGTTCGCGTCACGATTGGGATACCTGTTATTCTTGCGAGTGGTATCTCTGTGGCTACGGCTTCTCTAGTGACCATGCGGACGACTGTTCCTGTGACTAGCGGCATACTTCTGTGGCTGCAAGGTGGTTGACGCGATGAATCAAGATATTGAAAGCAAGACTGCTGCTGCTGCTGCTGCTGACGGCGGTGGTGGTCACGATGGCGGTGATATGACGAGCTGCACCACATAATCATAACATTGGTCTCGATGTGGGGTGGTGATGATGATGATGGCGATGACGATGCTGCT
>CAJNJA010084731.1:0-20511 GCA_905231915.1 Symbiodinium necroappetens
TAACCGTCGTTAGCGCAGAGCTTGTAATGCTATCAACAAAAGACGGCCACCCAGTCAGGAAAGGTTCCGAAAGCCGTGGACCACAACATGGTACTTCGATGCAGCGAGTTGAAGGATGCTGAAGCTGCCGTCAACATGAGTCCGGTCCACCGCAAACCCAATTACCGCACCGACCCCCATGCCAGAAAACAGCACCTGCCCCCATCGCCTTCGATATTGTCTTGCAAGTTCAGCCTTTTCCCACCGGATGGCGGGACACACATGGGCATTGATGATATGCAAGTCTTGTTCCCGAAAGAAGGGGCCGCACCGTACGGTTTGTGTAGAGATGTTGCGGTTAGGACAGCCGTGCACTCGCACGGGCTGTAAATCATGCCCATCCAGAAAGAGAGACAGATGCCTCCGAAGCCACAGACTTTTCAAGAGTTCTGAAGGTTGATGCGTTCACATACAGCGAGAAGTTCACAAGCTCGTACAGCAGCTCCTTCCACAGACAAGTCCAGGCTCCACGGCCCAGCACCGGAGATGAGCTTGGCGGAGCTGATACATCTCAACCCTGCGCCGAAGGACCCAGGAGCGCTACGTGTACGTAGCTGTTTCAGTGTTGGGCCCATGATTTTTATCGCCCCGTCACGCTCGGGATGTTTCCTGATGCTTGCTGGCTTGCCGAGCCAGTGATCCTACGTGCTACGTTTCCTTCCTATTCAGATAATTGGCTTTCTTGGTGCTTCTCCGTGCTTGGCATCAGCATTACCTGTAATTGTAGTAGACGTTCCTGAAAAGAGTGCGGAGGGTTCCATCCGAAGGGAGCTGGGTTCCGAGGTCCGGGGCCGACAGCTGGGCGGAAGCCGCACTTCGCCGAGTCGCCATTGCCTCAGAGCTTTGGGGTTAGCGAGCGAAGCCTGGCAATGGCGAAGTTGCAAGGCGCGGCGACTTGCTCCGGCCCTGAACATCCCGCCCGACACGTTCCGACGGCCACAGCTCCCGGCATACTGGAGTTACCTTCAATTTTTACTGAAAGAGAGAGGAGGACACGGCCTCCAAGCGAGGTTCAACTTGGCCAACATCACAGGGCTGTCCTATGCTGAGTTCGAAGGCTTACTTGTGGCGCAGGCTGGACATGCATCTTGAATCCTAGAGTCCTAGAGGGTACAAGATGATGATTAGCTTTTCCAGCTTCCTGGAATCCTACAGCTCAGCTCACACGGCAAGGATTCACGCATGACCCGCGAAGATGTGATAGCATTGTGGCGACTGGCCGACGCAGAGGGTCGGGGTCCAGGCAAATCGTGGGGAAGCGGGGGCTCTCGCGGCCTACTTGCCCAAGGAAGTGGAAGGGTTGACCTGGGTCAAGTCGTGTCCGTGCTTCGACGAGCACAACTCGAGGCCTGGGAGAATTCAAAGTTGTCGCACAACCAGCTGCACCTGCCTCTCAGGGCCTCACACAAGGCAGGCCACTGCCGCAGCCACCTGCGAGCCCTGCTGATCGCGACATGATCTTGGAGGCCAGTCGCTTCCTGCTTCTCTGATGCATCGAAGGGTCTTCGACCCTTCGCTCGTCAAGGCACATGTGGCACAGATCGACCGCAGTTTCAGGAACCGGGGCGCTCTGCTCTCGGCCGGTCTCAGATTCCACACTTCCACGAACTCGGAGAGGCCACGCAGAAGCCTAGCCTGCACCTGAACTGCAGAAGCCTAGCCTGCACCTGAACTGCGCTAGACACACTTTTTGCCTTCCGCCGAAGCGAGAACAGTCTTCATGTGGCTTCAAGCTGCGCTTAATTACAACTCAGAGGCTCTGCGACGCTGCAGACAGAAGCATTCTTACTCTGCTGTCATAGGCCTGATAAAACTAAGTCGAATCATCGGTCACTGCACGTTGTGCCGCCTAGATCTTCAAGCATGGCATATGCATTCAATCATCCGCGCATGGTTCCTCCCGGGTCCACCAGGAACAAGCCCTGTGTTGCCCTGGAAGCAGCACTCCTTGTGGTGGATGTACAAGAGTATTGCAGTCGGCCAGGGAAGGGCGTGTTCCATGATACAAAGCGCTCAGACATGCCGTATTTTTTCGACCGTGTCGACACGGTGATGGTGCCGAACATCTCCAAGCTTCTTCACGTGGCACGCATGTCGGGTGTAGAGGTTGTTTACACCGTCATCGAATCGCTTACTGCTGACGGGAGAGATGCTTCTTTGGACTACAAGCTCAGTGGACCCTTGCACGTCCCGAAGGGTCATCCAGATGCTGCTGTGCTACCAGCGTTGAAACCTCGGGTGGATGACATCATCCTACCGAAGACATCTTGTTCGGTTTTCTGCTCGACCAACATCGCCTACGTGTTGCGTAATTTGGGCACACGATACTTGATCATCTGTGGGCAGCTGACGAACCAGTGTGTGGAGTCCGCCGTCCGTGACGCCGCAGATCTGGGCTTTCTAGTGACTGTTCCCGAAGATGCATGTGCTGCAAAATCTGAAAGTGATCACGCAGCCGGTCTCCACAACATGAAAGGCTTTGCACGGATCGTTTCCAGCGAGGCCCTTCAAGCTGAACTTTCAGGACAGGTGACGATTCCAAGCAAAATAGCCTCGAATAAGAAATGTGTGTGCTACTTGAATGTAGCTTACGATGAGGCATATGGAAAGCATGTGCCAGAAATGGTGCTGGAAATGTTTCGAGATGCCGGTGCTGAGCCTTTCGAGCTCCACAACTGTAAGATCGCAGAAAACCAGTTCCCAAGCAGCCTGGATTCCTACAGCGGCTTCTTGATCATGGGAAGCATCTCCTCGGCGGCCTGCGGCGCGAAGAACGAACCGTGGCTTGGCTCTTTGAGCGTTTTCCTGCGGAAGCTCTGTCAAGAGGAGCGTCCTTTAGCCGGAGTTTGCTTCGGACATCAGGCCATTGCCAGAGCACTGGGTGGGACGGTCGTTGTGAATCCAGCAGGCACGAAATCGGGACTACAAACATATCCTTTAACCGATGCTGCCCGAGCCAGTCTTGACTTACCGAGTGATCAAGAAACCATCCAGTTGTTTTGCCATCATGCGGACACTGCTGTGGTTCTGCCTAGCCACGCGGCAAGCTGGGGATATTGCACTGGTGGGCACTGGGGTATGACATATGGCAATTGCCTCACCACACAAACCCACCCTGAGTTCTCAACGAAATCTGGCTTGGGCTCGCTGCGGACGATTCTTGAGAATGATCGCCGGGGCAGGAAGGGTTCGGTCACGTCTTTGCTTGAACCAAGCGAAGAGGAAATCGATCGGCAGATCGGCCTTCTTGGCAGTCAAACAGGATACAAGGCGCTGGCTGTGGCCTTTGCCCGCCTTTTCCATTTGCTGCCTAGCCTCAAGCGGTCCCACCAAGGGGCGTGATGCCTGATCTTCTGCGACCAACTGAACCATAGATGGCAAAAGAAGTCAGGAGTCGGAGCATGGAAAGGGAGCTTCGGCTGCCGTGCAGTAGGGAACTATGGCATACATGGAGTTGCAAAGGTCAGCCTTCTTCAAGCCTGTGCCATGTCCTGCTCTCAGTGCTACACATTCAGCAAGCCCTAATCCTAAGGGCCTGTCAAACCGCACGAGCCTTCTGCAGCGGTGTCCCGAGTGCAGGAAAGACTCAGCAGATCACAGCCGAGGATGGATTTGGGCCGCTCTGGCTTTCTCGACCGCAGCGGGCCAGAGCCCTCACAACTTGATCGCAGTGGTGTTGCGCCGAGGTGCGAACAGAGTCCTTCCAGAACACAGTCTCACATACATGCACGTTCCGCTTAGTTCTATGCCATCTATCGCGCGAGCTCAGGTAAATGTCCGTCCTTGTTGTGGTTTAGCATGCTGCCAATCGTTGCAAGTGCGATGCCGGACAACTGGTGGCACGCGCGGCTATTATTGTAACTGTGGAAGGGCAAAGATGCAAACTGAGACGACATCGTACCATCCCGGCACCCGTTCGTTTTTTCCGGTTGCCTGTGAAACTGACACCACGGCAGATCAAGTCGCAGCCACTCCACAGCCTGCAATGAAGTTCCGAGAGGCCCCAAGTTAGAAACTCATGTATCCTAGGCTGCGGCGCCTGCTGACAGCGTCCGGCGTGGACATGGCATCCGGGCTTCAACAACGGTCAAACTTTGGCAGTTGCAGACATGTTGCCGCGGTATCTTGCCACGCACAGAGCCCAGGCAGACTGGGAGCAGGACGACCTAATACTGCGCTGCGACACAACGCAAAGGGGAATGTTCGGCTCCCGGCACGGCTGCAAAGCACTCTGGCTGTTGCTGTCACGGGCTCTGCCTTCAAGAGAATTATGCTATTGCAAGTACTGTAGCAACCCATGGCTCAAGGAAGGTTTCCAGTCGTGCTTCTGAGAAACCGAGGTCTTGCATCGTAGGTGTTCACACTCGTTCACCTCTGACTGCTCACAGCTTCTGAATGCTTCTGAAAACATGACATCGAAGCTGAGAGAAACATGCTTAGAGTTAGAGGAATCGTTCAGGTGCTGATAGTAACCAGCGGTACGAGCGCACGCTCGCCGCTTGAGCTAGCTTCTCTGCCCCGCGGACATGTCTGACAGCAATGGTGTCATGGTTTGTGACATCAGGGGTGGATGGCTCAGAGAGTTTACAGGTCGTTCCACTGCAGGACTCGCCGATTTCCAAGAGGCACATCACGTGAAAGGGCTTCACTTAGTGCCCACGGAGTCAGAGTAAAGCTAGGGTAGTTTGTTTATTCTGCCACCTTACACTTAGGTGGCAACAACTCCCTCATGCGTCCCATGGGCGAGATGCTCTCAAAGCTTCGGACCTCGTGCCTCGCAACCAATACTTTGCTTAGTGCACGCTTTGGCTGTCAATGTTGGAGCATGGGTGGCCCGGCTCGCATGCTGCATCCAGGTCGGCGCAGCCACGATCCAAAACTTGCACCTCATTTGGCAATGAGTGCTGCCATTTGATGCCATCGTTGAGATTCCCAAGTCACATGGTGGTCACCACCCGGTGGCCCATGAGCACTAGAGCAGCACTATTTCCACTGCAATCATCAGCTGTTTTCGTTGGCAGTTGGCACCGGAGTTGTTAATCGCACCCGTTCATTCCCACCTGTTCGCATGCAAACTTCATCTTCTGCCGAAAACAAGTCACCTCCCACCGAATCGACTCAGTTTGAGCTCGTCCCGACGGTGCTGTTCGGCTGTACAGCTTTTCGAAGTTTTCCTTGAACCGGCTCCTCCCACTTGGCTGCAAGGGCCGGCGCGCTTCTCCAGAGGGACTCGGACCCGCTCTGGCTGCCGAAGCCTGGCAAAGACATTAGTCTTATCCTATCATTGTGCTAGCATTTCACTGGCTGGTTCTTGGGTTTGGGTTTTAAGATTGGGGTGTCCGGAAACTCAGCCATCGCTTCGAAAGGGCAGCAGGACCTGAGTAGGAGCTCCATGACCGAAACTCAAAGTCGCTCTTTCTCATCGCCTCTCTCAGTGCTCAGGAAGTGATCTTCTGCTTCTTGGTCAGAGGTAGCAGCAGCCGGGATTCCTGGCCGACTCTTGGACTTCCCTTCCCTCTTCAGCTGGCATTTCCCTGTGGAGCTTATCATGCGGAATGAAATGAGGAGTGGTATCAAAGCAGCCTCCAGGCTGTTTGGGAACCGCAGAGATTCTCTGGCAAGATCATTGATAGCGGCCCTGCAGCGGACGACAACCAGTGCAGCGTGGATATCCTTGGATGGTTTCGGTACACCTGGCCGTTTGGCAGTTTGGGGGTTATTTTGCGCGCAGAGGCTTTGGAAAGCTCAGGCGCCACGCACCGCAGCTGTCATCCTCTTCGAGGGTGGCCGGCGCTTTAAGGATCTGACATGGTGGATATTAGGTCCAGAGTTTCTCACTGACATTACCGCCTCGCAGCTGCACTAAACTACAAGTGACTGTGTTCGCGGATTCAAGACTGCATTGTTGCCTCTGTGCCCTGAGATGGACCCCGAGGATTTGAATGAGTTCAGGGTTCTCCACCAGCTGCGGCACGTGGCCGCCCCATGTCTGCCTTCTGGGTGCGCACCAGCTTTCTGCAGATTCCTCTAGGAGCTTTTTTTTTTTTGCAATTTAGATAAAGTTGGATGTGCGGCATTCAACTATCGGACAGCTTTCAGTTAGAAGCGAACCTAGGAGCGCAAGAATCTTCAGGGTGTGGCCTTCCATCCTCAGGCTGAAGGACGGAAGGATTGCAAGCAGAACCCGAATCCTTGGGACTAAATCCCAAAGTCCCAAAGATCTGTCCCGAAGCCCCGGGTTTCTTAGAGATCCCTGGAAAGCCCGGCCTTGGATGCTGCAGGAGCTCGGGGCTTGCAAGACTCGGCGCGCGCCTTCCTGGAGGCCCTGGGACACGGTCAGGACAGAATGTGAACTGGCAAACTCCAGAAGAGGGAGCGACTTAGCATGACCGTTTTTCAAGAGCTTGGCAGGACTCGGTGGCAGTGCTCCTTGACGTTCTGTGGTTGCATTCCTTGGGGTTTGGAGGTGGCCTCCGGAGGTTGGGGTCAAAGTAAAGAGTAAGGCAGCTAAAGGGTTGCGCGAGTGAACGTTCTTGCAGGAGTGTTGATGCCTTGCTTCTTTCCTTGGGCGGTTGTTTTGAGCGCGGCCCTACACCGTTGACTCCGAAGAGTGAATCGCTTGAAGAAGGGTCAGGCACAGGCACCTGGCGCAGGTTACGAAGCAAAAGGTTTCATGACACCTCTGCTTCGGACATTATTGAAAGCTGGAGCTCCCCAAACCCGAACCTCAATGCTAAGGAAGCCTACCCGAGCTTGCCCATCGCTGGACAATTCGCATCCCGTGCTCTGCCGGATGCTGTGACGATTCCGGCACGTCGCGTCGTTTGCTTCCTGGGCCACTTTGCATGCACGATCAGTCTTTTGTCGCCGTTGTTTGCGTTGTCTAGTCGAGGTTGAGTTCCATCACTCGAAGGATCTAGAGCTCACTGGGGACACCAAAAGCGGAAAGCAAAATCACGAGGCTGTTGGCACATGTTTTTTTTGGTGAAGCCTCTCGGGAAAAAGGGTCTCCAAGCACAAAAGCATGTTTTTTCGCCTTTGTCTTGGCGATGGGCTGATAACCATGCCAACTGTGGTCCTTCTGCACCATGCATGTCCAGGACGTGATTAGGAGCATGCATGTGCCAACAAATGACCACGGGGGGCCCTAGACGAGGCAGAGCCTTCGTTGGAGACTGTTAGCATGCGCTGCGACTGTGACGAGGCTGCCCTGATGCCGCGATGGCCTCGGTTTCCCACCGGTGTCGCACGGGTAGGAGGTCTTGGAATGTCTTGGATTCTAGGAATAAGGCCCTTCGGTTGTTAAGCAGATCCGTACGTGAGGTCACAAGCGAGCAGTCAGCTGCGTTTACCTGGGCGGCTGAGAAAGTGGGTTGGCCACTGCTTCGGTTAAGCCTAGGTCCGATGCTCAGGACAGTAAGCATGACACCTTGTGATGCTTGTACTAAATTACTGAAGTCTTAGTAGGTTATGCAAGCCCAAGGCTGGACTGGCGAGTTCACCTCCAAAATCGTGAGCCGGCTGAAGCTGTGGTACGCCAGTGGAGGCCTCTTGGACATAGTTGGGGGCCTGGCCTACCGTCAGCGAAACAGCGCGTCATGGCGGCCACCCGTCCAGAACTACGGGGGCCTTGAGGAGCCCTGCACTACGGGGGCCTCCGATCTTAGGGTTTAGGGTTTAGGGAGGTAGGTTCACTGCAGTCACACCCGCCGACTTGTCGAGCTTGCCACGCCATGCCACTCCCCTACTACGGTATGGATGTCAGTACCACATGCAGAAGTTTGGCCCGATTCGCAGCAGGAGGCAAGCTATGGCTGGCCCTGTCCCAAGAAGGTCGAGAAAATGGATCCGGGCGTGGGACCCTGCCTCCGATTTATTGTCCATGCCACTGGTACCGAATTTTCAGCTTCGAGCAAGCAACCCTCGACGCTTGCTGGCTTGTGACATTGGCGCAGATTGGACTCTGACTAGTCGCCTGTCTCCGAGGTAGACTTGAAGCTGTCCGACTTCCAGGCCAACGACGGCGACTGGCCTGCTGAGCTTTCTGCGTCGCCTGGCAGCTGTAAGCCCGAATGGGCGAGATTCGCCCTTCAGTTGCTTGAGGTCGAGGCTGGGGACTCGGAAAGTGGAGAGATTTCAGGCTCCTGATGACGGGCTGCTATGTCGATTCGTCGGGGAACACACAACAACTCGAGCATTGAAAACCAAGACTTTGGCTTTTCGTTGTGCAGGTAGGTTCAGGTTACATGAAGATTTTGCTCGGGATTTGGGCAACTCAAGTTGCAGCTTCCCGGCTGGATCGACTCTGACATGATGGATTAAACAGCTGAAGCTCTATGAGGGGCCATGAACAGCCATGCCTGTTTCCATGTCACATGTGAAAGCTGAAAATCCAAGCCCGAAACCCTGAGGGCTTGGACACAGAGAAGAACCTGAGTGGAATAAACCTTTGCTATGAGTGTGCGCTCTTGTGACAATTGATTGGGGGTGCTGTCACTTTGGCTTTTTGGCTGCATGCTTCGTCGGCGGCCGGATGACCACCTTGGCAGATTAAGAGCCTCTGATAGCTCGTTGGAACACTCGTGCCCGAAATTCCCTCACTACCGTACATGCCTATGAAGCCCTGTCATCCAGATCTGCGTGTGTCGAAAAGGCTTGCCCTTATTCATGTAGTCGCTACGTTCAGCATCGGCTGCCGCATTAGATTCGTCCGCTTAGAGATCTTAGAGCTATAGACTTGCATGTGCTGACTCTACATACTACCTGACTTGTTCCGGAAGAGCTGAAATCCAAAAGCATCGGCAAACCGAGAAGCCGGCCTTGAAGGTTGGCACGCTGCTGCCTGGCGGCACTCTGGAGGGCGCCACTGGACTCAGTTGAGCAATGTCTCGACCTCACCCTGGCACGAACATCGATCAGCATCATCGTCTCCGTAAGCAGTCAGCAGCCGTCTCCTCAAACATGATGTGTTGAGACCAGGTTCAGCTCCCAATGTACTTCATGTGGTTCTGGACTGTTCTGGAAGTTTATTTTTGAGACTTACACCCACTACCATACTCAAGCGCTGTATCATCCAAACAAAACGAGGCACGGTGCCTACTACCGCTGCAGCATTTCCTGCGCTTTCCGGGGTGAATTGGGAAGCCCGGGAGCGGCACTTTGACTGCACAGCAGGGCACAAGGCACGAATATTCAGAAGTTCTGCCGAGCAGTTCATCGTAACAGACGCACAGGCAAAACGCACCATTGCAGGCTTCACCGCCAACACTTATTAGAAAAGACTATGCATGAAAGCAACATATCATAATAATCATAAAATTTGGCTGGGAGAATGTCTCCAAAAACGCCTAAGATTTTGATAGTGATCCTGATCAGAGGATTCAAGACTGATTGGGCAGCTCAGCGTGGACATTGCGGATACTTTTCCGGTGTCGAAACTTTTGTTGCTCTACATTGGTTTGCTCGCCCATGCGCCTTGTGCATGCTTCATCATGATGTCCGAGGTGGTGACGCTGTTTCGGCAGTTCGCCGGCCATTTCGCGGGAAAGGCATAGAGCAGAATCGCCACCGTTGGACGGTCGTCATTCCTGCACGACACGCGCCCCGCAGAAAGGCCGCCACGGAGCATCAGCTGCTGACCGCCTTGCATGGTGCGATCACGGGGGCCGAGCCAGCAGGGCGAAAACGTCGGCCGGGGAAGCGCGCCGTGCGTCCCCTGGCTGCCACTTAGTCAGGTCATGTGGCAGTGGCACGCAGTCACACAAGTTTTGAAGGGCAGGCCCTGCGTCCCAGCAGTTTCAGTAGCAGGCTTAGAGACTTTATTTGAAGAAGTTGCTGCCAGCCTGCAAAACAGTTGAGTCGGCTGCAGCAGTCGGGGGACATGAAGGGGTCTCCGGAACAGTATGAAGTCGTCATCCGGCCCACGGTATAGGGAAGTGAGGAGCTGCAGCAACATGATGATGAAATGTCATCAGTTGCTTGCATTGCCGATGAAAGCCAATCAAAATGAAGATATGCATATCATTGATGACGGACGGTAGTGGCCTCATGCCCTCTGGCGCAGCTAGCCAGTCTGTCAACACATTGTGCAACGACTAAGCATCTAAACAGCATACAAGTGCAGTCCGCCCCGACAAATCCATGTTACATCAGTGAGCCAAGTGCTGTTGACCATTGAACAGCTGAGCGCCTGGCCATTAACATGGCAGACAAGTTACATGAGGGAACGAACTTGAGATGCACATTTGCCAGCTTGGACAATGTGGGGTGAGAGATGGGAAGGTGGCACTCCGCCTGCATGACGGCCACGGTTCCCGACCTCAGGTGTGCAGCAGCCTCTCACTGAAGATGACGACCTGTGGTCACTGCTCGGCATTGGAAATTCCAAGGACACAAGCTATACTCAAGCAGGTCCAAATCATTTTCAGTTTGAGCCTCGTATCTTCGGAGCTGTCACGGAATTCAACTGAATGTCGCACTTCATGGCAGCAAACGCTGCACCATTCAGAGTTGTAAAACGTGGTTGTCGTTTGCCGAGCTCGCAGTCACTGTAAGTAAGAGCGGAAAACAGGGTAGGCTATGCCTGGCGGCCAGGATAACAGCATAAAGCCCCAATGCATCTCGCAAGATCTGCAGTTGCCCACAGGACAGAGTGGCTGAGTTGCTCGTTGAACCTGGCGGGGCCGAAATGGCCACAGTCTTGTGGCAAGGCTGCAAACTTCAAGTCTCCAGAGCCTCAAGCGACCTGAAGCCAAGCTTTCACAGAACCTTCGGAAAAAAATTGCTGCTTTAAAGATTGCACAGCACCAACTGCAAGAAACTGAGGAATGACGAGGTTCTCAGTTTGGCTGCCTCCGACACCGGTCTACAGGTCTGGCATGGCCGTGGGAACATTGTGGGGCTGTGGAGTTTTGAGCCCGTGGTTTCGAGCTTTACGGTTGCACGATTCAGGTTTAGGACTAGGACGTGCTGCGAGGGACTTGGCCGGGCGAGCTCAGTTCAAGCCTGTGGAAGAAAAGGTTTAGGACTTGATGGTCTCGTTTTCTTAGCAGTTGAGGATGAGGGACGTCAGCTATCAATCTTGGAGTTGGCTGTTGTGCCAATTTTTGGAAGATCGCGACACGACACCGCAGTACACTGATGCAAGACGATGCAAGTTAAGGTAGTGGACACTTCACAGGGACAGCTTGTGCGCTGCATCTTTCCAGGGACGTACCTTCTGCTGACTGACAAAACTTGACACCTGGAATTGGAGCACTGTCGAAAAGTAGTTGGCTTGACAGAAGCGCCGGGCAGTGATGAAAGGTGTTGCAATACATCCCGCATGCCAACGAAAAGCTTTCATTGCATTGTAGAGCCGCCATAAGAATCCCAACTTAAGCCGGGTGTGACACAACCCCTTAATAATGTAACTTCCCGGAGACTGCGCATAATTATGAAACGAGTCATTTGACAATGTAGCATAGCTGGCATCCGTTCCCAGGATTGACTGCTGCAAAGAACAGGAGCCCAGCATATTACAACATTACCCCCATCGGAAGTGGTGGAATCAGAAATGGAGAGAAACCGACACAACACAGCGGAGGTTCTCCTCGTTCACCTCGCACCCGTCGGAGCGCTTCCAACCTGCGCCCGCAGTTTGCGGGTCACTGCAGCGCCTGGCTTGGAGGCAGCAACAAATGCTGAGACCTGCCGGCAAAAGCAATGGTTATGGGAAATAAACGGAAGTAACAGCCAAGTAATTCGTCAAAAGTTGTGTGCTTGATCCGATCGATATGGAGCAACTGTTTCAAGCGGTTAAGACATGTTGCATGATTTCGCACATGTTCTCACCCCATGAGAAACCAACAATTCCCAGAACCGGAGGCAACTTGTCCGGGCCAAAGTATGCCAGGTGTGATCGACGTCCGACCAAACCCAGAAACAGCATGCCCTTCCATAGCTCAGGAGATGATATCTGCCTTGCAGAGTGCACTGCTGGACCCGGGCCCTGCAGGTCGTGCCATGTTGTCTCAGATGCTGTGTGAGGAAAAACAGCCAAGTGCATGTCAGTTGATGCTTTGCGGGGCAGGGAATGCAGTAATTCCCCAATACTGTGCATAGGTTTACACTTGTTGAATTTGGGTTCTATCGCACATGACAATTCTGTAGGTTTTTGACATCGTCTAACTGCGAAACAATCGCAACCACTCCTAGTGTCCTAGTGTCTACCCACCAGCCATAGAACGTCAAACGCAACTTCCGCCTCCCCAGTGTTTGCACACTGCAACACAACGACGGTACTAACGGCTTCTGATTGTAGCCAGGATTTGTGCTCTCCCTCGGACAGATACAAGGAACTACTATACACATGATGAGTTTGGCTACAAACAACTGCGAGTCAAGCCTTCCTGGCTAGTGTGTCCACACCGTCCCTGGAGATGTTCAAAAGGGTTTGAGAAGCGCTTGAAAAAGGTCCAAAACCAAAATCGCTAAACCATCCCTCAACCGCTAGACACTTAATTAAACTGTACTGTGTGCGAGTGTGGAAGTCGAAACCGTACTGAGGCTGAACTACTACGAGCTGGCAAGACAGTTCGACTTTGATGCCCAGGCTGCTTTTGTCAAATTCATGTTGGGTCACCGCAAAGATAGTTGGTGAATCATGCTGGTACTAGCAGCTGTGACAGCAATAGTACATACACAGCGTAATCTGTGCAACGGTTGAATTGGCTGCACTATTGGACAAGAATCCTGATGCAGCTTGGGCTCGAACGGTGGCATCAGCAGCATGTTCGCAATGCGCCACGCCTCAAGACATGGAAAAGGGGCACGAATGTTTCCACGCCCGGCCCAGGAAGCTACTCTCGTCATGCTTGCAGCCACGGAGTGATGTTTTGGTATACCAGGCCCGTAGTAGCTGAATGTAAGGTGTAAAGCCAGCAGAAACTTATGAACTAGTACGTTCCCTTGTGCGGCATTGGCTTGGCAAACGGCACCTTGGTAGCATTGGCTTGCCCACTCGGTGCGGCTTCGTCACTCTCTGCCCTGCATAACCTTGGTCGGCAAGTCTAACGGGACAGCCTAGCAATGACAAATTAAGGCGGCCATGGCCTGCGCTGCTCCGCCCTCCTCTCCAACAGGTCGAGCGGCCGAGGTAGGCCCACATTGAGAAGTCGCAAAAAACTCTCAAGGTTTCTTACGTCTTGGGCCGGGCCACTAGCGTAAGCAACTGCAATTTCGTGGAAACATTCGGGATTCATTTTGACATGCATTGGCTGTTATGCGATGATATGAGTGTGGTTGTTGTTGCCTGAGCGGTGACTCGTTGCGGTAGCTTTGGTTTTGTTTGCGGTCTGGTCTTCGATGTCGCCGTCGGGCTCGAATTCGAGCTGCTTGTCGTGCTGATGAACCGGCTGCAGTGTCATTGCCACGGCTATTGCTCCCTGCTTCGGATCCGCGCATTCAAGGGTGATCGGACAGGTCCGAGTGTAAACAGATACACCGTTAGAGCAGGTCGAGACGGAGATTGAGGACAATGGTGCGGACGACGGGGACGAAGCCGAGACTGGGCCCTTCGGCTGCAACTTCGGAAATGACAAGAAAGCTGGTTTTTTCGTTCTGCCATGCCACCGGTGTAACTTAACTTAGGCCTATGCCAGCTGCTGAGTGACATGTGTCAATGAAACGGCTGCTGCTGCCACGACTATGCTATCACTCTTTGAGCCCCTAGGACCCTGGGAATGTTACTCGAGTTGGTTCAAAAGGGGGCGTGGCGGAAGCGGTCGTGCAGGAAACAGCTTGAGGACTACCGCTACTACTACCACTGCTGCTACTACTGTTGTCGCCGCTGACACCGCCACTTCTGCTGCTGCCGCTGCTGCTTATCCTGTACCAACTTTGCGCCACCACTTCCAGCACGGCGTTTCGCGCGTAATTACGCCAATAATACATCAACTTCTGATACGTTTACAAAAAATTTGTACAAGTGTGTAGCAATATTCTATGCTGCTTACCTTCAACATTGAATTTATTGTTGCACGTGTGCGCCGAGCTTCCAGATTCTGGCAAATCCGAAAAATCAGGCAGCAGAGCAAAATAATGCTGGCTCGAACTCTTCTACACACCTACATTAGGACTTTGGCACGCGTACAACGTACCACAACTTTCGTTTGCAGATTTGCCAGGTTACCGGCCGATGAGGTAGATGAAGAGCTGGTGGAAGTGGATACAGTCGAGACCATCCAGTGGCCCTAGACGCTGCTGGCAGCATGCTACAAGGGATCTCAAATCCGTAAGGTCGGCCAACATGCAGCATCCATCCGCTGACAGAGCAACTCCCTCGGAGAGTTCGCAGCCGGCTCAGTCTGAAAGCAGCATTTGCGAGCATGGTCAAGCGGACGCATCTAATGAGAGCCTCGGCGGAAGCTCGCAGGACGGCACGAACTGCAGACTACAGTGTGCCTGAGCAGAGCAAGGAGGTTCCCATTCACGCACCACAGCAATGTGCCCTGAGAAACTTTTTCGGCCTTGTTTTGGAGGTCTGGAAGCATTTCGGCTGCGACACCGAGGCGGGAAAAAACTCAGGCTATCGTCGCTTACATCCAAATCCGCAATCTCGAACATAGCAAGACTCTTGGGCAGGCCGGGCGCATGCTGAGGAAGCTGTATAAAGGAGCTGCGGGCCTAAATCATGCTGACTGTGGAACACGTTTGGCTCTAGCCGAGCAGTTGATGCCGCCATACCAGCTGGACTGCCCATGGGGCTTTCTTTTGGTCGCTTGCTCCTGTTCAAGCAAGCGAAATAGAAGTTGTTGCAGGTCTGGACGATCAAGCTCATGTTGTTGACATATACACTCCGATGGCCTAGGCCGGCAGCCGCGAACTGGGATCGAAGATCTCTTACCCTCAGCTGGCAACCCCAGCAACACGCTTGGGCCCCGGAACATTTTGACTGCTTGCATCGATCATGCGAACCTGCGAGCATCTGGAGGAGTAGGTGCTAGTCCCATTCCTTCTTGCACCGATATGATCCCCCCCTTGTCGAACTCAGTTCGATGCCATACCTTCAGCTCTAGCATCCGCCTGCGAGGCTGGCAGCCCCCGCCAAAAGCAAAGCCGGCAGCTCCAAAGGAGCAGCAATGGGACCTGGGTTGGAAGAGGGTGCTGTTAAAGTCTGCAGATAGCTTCTAGTGTGTATACATGTACATATAGATTTGGATGTGCATGTATATACAAAATACACTTCAATATAACACAATATGATATAATATAACATAACATAACGCCATGCGATTTCAAATGCTTGTTTGATACCATACGATATAGTAAACGATCACCAGAAATTTACATATGCATTTTACAGATACGTATATATATATACATATACATATACATATACATATACATATACATATACATACATACATATCTATATTTGTTCATGGGCTCTTGGTACTGGTAGCTTTCTCGATCTCCCCGAGAATGGCCATCCCACTTGCAGTTGCGTCGAGACCGACCCAAAGCCACAAGAGGCCTCATGGTCTTTTGTCAACCCTAAAACCCTAAATCCCTGAACCCTAAACCCCTTTGCCGGCAAACCTAGGACTATGCAGTTTTTTTTTCTGGAGCCACCTGCATGACGCACCACGAGGGAAAGCATGAAACATGGCTGTTGATGCGAAGCCCTGCTGCCTGAAGATGCCACTAACTTGCTCCTACTAGTAGTAGGGATACACAAAGCCTGAAGTGGATGTTGAGGGAGTTGGTGCAACGGTCTGATTATGACAATACACATTGGATGACATTGTGTATTGTCGTAGTCGGAAGAAGGCTGTGGAGCGAGAGCGTAAGCCTGGTATGTGCACTGCCTGCTGCGTCTGCTCACAGAGTGATGCCATGCGAGGAGGTTGTCGTGACTGTCAGTTTCGAGGGGCAATGCCCTGGTTTTGTTGAATGCCGTGAAGGGATTCACATGTGTTGGTAGCCTTGATGGCTATCTCGGCTTAGACGCTGGTAATTGGTGCATAGACTGTCAACATGACTCTTTCTAACAGTCACCGCTGTAACCCAACTATTCTGAACTCAACCCTGCAATGCGGGCTCGTCCTAGCTAAGTGGGAGGGAAAAAAACCCCTAAACCCTAAATCCCTAAACATGGTCCTTTGTCACAGCCCCTCGAAGGCAGTAGTCCGTGTACCTCGGGCCGCAGCGCCGAGGTCAGGGCCTTGGGTTGTGAGAGCTCGGCTCATTGCAGGGTTTAGGGTTTCGGGTTTAGGGGTTTCGGGTTTGCATCTCTTCCGTCTATGAAAACAAGTTTGTGTGCAAGTTGGTGAAGAGCCGCCTCATCTACATTGTGTAGTCTCTGGAAACGTCAGTGAGCTTATAGGAAGGCTTGTGGAGAAAGTCGTAAGATGCACCCCAAATTTTAAGCACCGTGTGAATGTGGTGCGTGAGGGTTATCGGCGTCAAGGTTTGTATAGCTGGTGTAGAGTATGGGCGTTGCTCTAGTTTCAGTTGCGTTGCATGAACCCCTGACATGTAGACACGAGTCGGAGCCATAGCTGTGCGGACCGACCGGAGAAGAGCGACTTAACTCAGGCGAGACATGGACGACCCAAGGCAATGGCCTGCACCTCCCATTCCTTGCAGGTCGGGGGCCTGCACCGCATCGAATCGCGATCTCCCAGCGGGTTCCAGACTTTTACGCTTCCTGAGGAGACCTGCTCGTGAGATCTTCGCTGAGCTTGAGGCCGGAGCAGTCGTGTTACCTAGTCTGTTTGTGGAGATGGTGGCTTCGAGCACCAGCTCTCTGTGGGTTTCCGCAACAGGTTTCCCCAATCATGAACCTGACGACAGGCGGAGGAGGCGCGCAGACGCCGTGCTCAGCCCGACCTTCCAAAAGGCAAAGATCTGGACCATGAAAAGCAGAACCTGCAGGCTTGGAAAGCGATTCCTCTGCAGCTTCCCGAGTACCACGTTTTGAGTAGATCTTGTCGTCCCAAAGCAGAAACCCGCATGCACGCACACGCACACACACACACACACAGCGGTAGACGCTCACACCAGGACCGATTCCGCTACTGTGGTGGCCGAATGCTGCCCAAGGGCAGCATGGGTTATGTGGAGCCTGGCAGCGTCCCGCCAACGGGCGGTGCTGCAGAGGCTTTTGTCCTGCCTCATCAAATCGCCGGTCATTTTGTTTCGAGTGACTTGGGAGAAACCCTCCTCCAGCTAAGACTGTTCGAGGGTGCATGACAGAAGCAGGTTGGGAGGGGCTGCTGCATGCTTCGATTCAATCGCGAAGAATCTTGCCATAATGGCCTGGACAGGCGGCGACGCGTCGCGAAGACCGGCGAAGGTTTGATGAGCTCCTTGGCTGCCGCTTCTCTTGCCCGTGGAATGATTCAATCTCTTGCCGGCTTGATTTTTCCAGGAATGGTTTCGACGGCGAACAGCGGGATATTTTTGAAGATCTCGTGAGTGCCGTGCAGCGCAAGCAGGCCCGGCGCCAAGCAGAACTTGTCAGTTCGCTCCCGCAGTGCATCTTTGTGCTAATTAGCCCGCCTAGGGATCCTCCGTTCCTTCTTCAGCTCAACAACTGTCGGCAAGCTTGTTCCCAGAAACTTCAGAGACTTAGGCTCGCCTCGCTGTCATTGATGACGAGCAGCTAGCGGATCCCAAGCCCAGCAAGGCGAAGACAGCTCGGAACAAGGAGGCGGGAGGTGAGATGGCTCCTGCTATGATCTCCGAGATGGCCGAGTGCAGGCGTTGGAGCTTCGGAATGGTATCGAGCGCCTGGGCCTTAGGCGCCGCGAAGCTGTCCAACCACGTCCAACCCATACTGCGTTAACTTGAGAACGCCCGGACCCTTATCCCACCATGAGCTTCTTTTAGTCCACTCCTAAAACTTCACGGGCCTCACCCTGAACTCCTTGGCGTAGCACTTAGCAGCATCGGTTTTCGGCAACGTGTTCTGGGGTGGTCGAGGAATGTATTGTGTGGAGAAGGGTGCCGTGGGAGTAAAGTAAGCTTCGGTAGCGGAAGCTGTTGTAGCCAGCACCCGGCCAAGTTTTCCCAGTTGCCCGGGAGTGAAGACGAAAAATGGTGCTGTTGTCTTCTCAGGTGATCTCAAGGACATTGAGACCCTCATGAGCTTAGCCGAGGGGCAAGCACACAAGGTAGTCTCACCTTGAGAGACATGCCCGGTGCTATGCTAAACGATCATAAGATAATAATACTCCAGCAGCAGGATCTGCAAAGCAGAAACCTGATTTTGCATGACCACGAATAGCGAGATTAGTCGGCTGCGCCCATGCAAAACAGATTTTCGTGCTCCTGTGCTGAGAACTCTCGAAAGGTAGTCTCTGGATACAAGAGTCTGCGGCACTTTGGTAGACAAACTCAGGCCAGGGCCCTGAGCTCCGGCGGCCAGGCACAGGCAGCTGCCGAGTTCCAGAGCCCCTACCCCGGCCGCCCTAGCCCCCGTACCCAAATAGGATAAGGGTGTATAGGGTTTATAGGGTTCATGGGATCTTTTGAGGGTTCCATTAAGGGTTCCTTTAAGAGGGGGCCTGGTAGCAGGTCCCGGTCCCTGCTCCAGCCGCCAGCTACGCGCTGGATGCCCAGCCTCCTTGTGGGGATGAAAGGTGAGACCAAGTTTCCCAAGGCCTACGGCACCAGCGGCCCCGACCCCCGTCTATGGCGATCCGGTGAAGGAGTCCACGGGGCTTCTATGTCATTACAATTGAAACCAGCCGCTGTGATGTGAAATGCAAGTCTCCGTGGTAGGCGAATTGAAAACTGCCGTGGGCATAGCACAGGAGCGGGTCGAGCAGTTGCGAGCTCGACTACAGCAGAGCGGGTGGATCCGGGATTCTTTAAAGAGTCACAGGAGCTGAGAAAATTCCGGAATCATGGTTTTGGCATGCATCACACAGCGTCGCGAGTGTCGGAAGCATTTGTCAGCGACTGGCAGGTGTCGTTTCCCCATCTATTGTCTACTCGACAGGTACTCCCTGGCACAAGGTTTTGCTTTCTTCGACCAAACCGGAGGCTCGAGCCAGGAGCCGGAAATGCCGGAACCGAAGTTCATCCCTCCCTGCAGAAGGTGGAACCTTGGACCGGGCAGGCTTCATGAAGCTCTTGGATTGGGTGGGGGTCTCTGCTTGGTCGAGCCTGGTGGTGGATGACTAGCTACACGAAACCGATAAGCCGCAAAATGTGCTGCATCGTTGCAAGCGTCATGCCCAGAACATGCGAGTTGAAGCCTATGACTGCCCTCTAAAGTCATCTAAACACCCCTGCATTCATTCCACAGCAGTAAGGCCCCTGCGCTGAGGTGCAAGTGGCGATGACCGCAGCCGAGCAAGAGGCACTGTTCCAGCGTTGCAGCGCCGGACCTGGCCTCCTGCGCGGTGCCCCAGAGTGTGGGCTTTGCCGTAGGTGTCAGAGGCATCTCAATGTGCATACCAAAGAAGGGGAAATACATGTTCGAGATACATTTGTACGCACGTGTGCTCTGTGTCTGTGTTTGTGTCTCTCTGTGTCTGTCTGCCTGTCTGCCTGCCTGTCTGTCTGTCTGTCTGTCTGTCTGTCTGTCTGTTTGTCTGTCTGTCTGTCTGTCTGTCTGCGTGTGTGTGTGTGTGTGTCTCTGTGTTTGTGTCTCTGTCTCTGTGTCTGTGTGTGTGTAGCTCTGTATGTGTTTGGGTGTGTGCGACTGTTTATGTCTTCATGTGTATATACATACATACATACATACATACATACATACATATATATATATGTATATGTATATATATATATGTGTGTGTGTATGTATGTACATTTAGGGCGAGATGCTGAGTGCAGGTCTGCTCAACCATGCGTTTGTCCATGTGCCAGGGCGTTTCTTGTTACTGTGTTAACCCTCATGCAGCTGGCTGTTTGCGCGCGCGCTCTGTCTGTCTCTGTGTGTGTCTGTCTGTGTCTGTCTGTGTGTGTGTGTGTGTGTTTGTGTGTGTGTGTGTGTGTGTGTGTTTGTTTGTGCGTGTGTGCGTCTGTGTGTCTGTGCGTCTGTGTGTCTGGGTCTGTGCGTCTGTGTGTTTGTGTGTCTGTCTGTCTTTGTCCCTGTCTCTGTCTCTGTTTGTGTTTGTGTCTGTGTCTGTGTCTGTGTGGGTGTGTGTGGGCGTGCGTGCGTAGGCATTTATGAAATTTACGTGCATGTATGAACAGAGGCACTTATGCTCAAATGTTAAATTCTGCTCTCGCTGGTGTTTGTGCGTAGTTGGGGCATTCTTGTCACATGCATGTGTGCAACGCATGTGTTTACGTATGCGTGTATGAACGAATGAATATATATATATATATACAAAACGGGTCTCCAAAACGGGACACTGTGAGAGTGCACTTTCTCGTGTTTTACGCACTCCCAGGCTCCCATTCCCGAATACACAATCACGCACGGCCCGCACTCCTGAATACACAACGCGACACCCTCGCAGCCAGGACTTACAA
>CAJNJA010084742.1:0-12917 GCA_905231915.1 Symbiodinium necroappetens
GTAATGGTAGTAGTAGGAGTAGTAGTAGTAGTAGCAGTAGTAGTAGCAGTAGTAGTAGTAGTAGTAGTAGTAGTAGCAATAGTAGTAGTAGCAGTAGTAGTAGTGGTGGTGGTGGCAGTGGTAGTGGTGGCAGCTGCAGCAGCAGGAGGAGTTCCAGAAGAAGAAAAGGAGAAGAAGAATAAGAAGTAGTAGTACTTGTCGTCGTCGTAGCAGCCGTGGCAGTACTAGCAGTAAGTAGTAACCGTAGTAGCGGTAGCAGCAGCACTAGCAGCAGCAACAGCAGCAGCAGCAGCAGTCGTAGTAGTAGAAGCACGAGGGCCTCGTCCTCAGCTCAAGCATCCACGTTTTTTTCGCGTTGACTGTTAATACTCTGATTCTTACGGGACTTCGGAAACAGAGCAAATTGCCAAAACAAATTCCGCGAACAACAACTTCACATAACACAGGGTCACCTGAACAAGCAAAAACAGAATTAGCTTGGGGAAGCTGCAAGTTTAGATGGTCATAAACATGAAAGACGGTGCCGCATAGTAGCACCCTACTGCGCGCAGCCTGTACCATGAAAGATACCTTTGTCAGAAGCGACCCCGTCGCAGGCGCCACTAGCCCGAAGTGCCGACATGCCAATGGCATCTTCCCAAAGAAGGGCTTGTGTGGCCCCTTTTTGAAAACACACACACACACAAGGATTAGAAATTCCGCATTGCTAGCTCCAGGAGCAGGCTAGAGCAGCCCACCGAGGATGAGTAAGGTATCGGTGGTGTTTTGGCACAAGGCTTTTGGATTTGGGTGTTCCGACTCAGGACTGCAAGCCAGTCTTCTAATATAATGAGTTCAAACTTCGACGTACCCAATGCAGCACCGGAATCACCCCACCATGTTCCACACTACACCACGCAAAGCAAAGGAAGCTGCGCCCATAGCTCGGAGAACGTTTGTGTAAGAGTTCATGCGCGCAATGTTCATAAGCTCAGTGGAGACCCTGTCGTCCGCGAGGCCGTGGACAGCTACAGCACCGGCCGATGGAGAGATGGGCGGCGTCAAGCACAGCTGGCTTGTGGATAAAAAGCTGTGGAGTTGAAAGTTGTCTCTAAAAAAAATGAAAGTTGTCTCTAGCTGTGAGTTCGTGTAGGTAAAGCATGTAAATCCGTTAACCGTGAGGTTTACCGGGGGATCGAAGAAGCCTATACAGCGGTATCTCGCTCGTGGATTTATTGACCATGTTCGTCTTTTCCTGCGCATGCCGCTGCTTCTGCTTTTGCTGCCATGGTCGTCGTATGTCGTCGTCCTCGTCGTGGCGAATGGTGTTGCTCCGTGGTATTGCTCGTGGTGGTTGTCTTTGTCTTTATCGTTTCGCTATACTGTTGTAGCCGCTATTCAAGTTCACTGACGTAGAACCTGTTTGCCAAAGTGCATGGATTGCCAAATACCGCGCCGAAGACTTCCTGGGGGTGGCTCTCGAACCGCATCAGCCAATTCTTACATAGCTACGTGTAAGCCTCAATACAGGCAGACAGGTAGACAGACAGACAGACAGACAGACCGACAGCCAGACAGACAGACAGACAGACAGACAGACACACACACACAAACAAACGCACGCGCACGCACGCACACAAACGCACATGCACACAAACGCACATGCACGAGCAGACAGAGACACAGACACTCACACACGCATGCACACACATACACACACAACCCAGTTTTTGCATGACAGCAGGCTGATTGTCGACAGCACGTCAGACCCGGCCACACTGAGGATTTAGCATTACACCGGTAAGCCACAGACTTCCATGTACAGACCTGTATGATGTCGCCTTTTTACTACAATCCAGCTACCGTGTTGACTTGTGTCGGCTCCCTCATCTTGGCGCCATGCCCATTGCCAATGGTGTGCGGGAGGACACATGGCGACAAATTCGGGGTGAAATTACCGAATCATCCCCTGCAGCGTCAGCAACCCTAAATCCTCACCCCGAAACTCAAAAGCCCTAAACCCCAAACCTCAACCCTAAACCCCAAGTAGCATTCTGCGGAGGCACCGACGGCTTAGAAGCTCTTAGCTAAGGGTGGTGCTGGCGTGGGCCTTGAACGGAGCCCTGGGTCCTCGCCCCTGATGAAACTCCCTGCGGTGCGACTTTGTCAGCTGGGCGGGTGGGAAAAAATCCATTCTGCGCTTTCGGATGGCGTAGCGGATGATGCACATGCCGTTATCTGTTGTGCTCTCAGACTGAACCCTGCATTGCGGGCTCGTCCTAGCTAGGTGGGAGGCAGAAAAGGTACCATTCTGCTTTGAAGATATCATGCTTGGCAAGGAGGAGATCGCATTGCCCTCGCAACGCAGGTTTTGGCCTCGGCCGCTTTGGAAATAGCAAGGCGTAGCATAGCATGGCATAGCATAGCATGGGGTGGGCTAGGTCGTATGGGCCCAATATGGTATAGTTTTAATCATCACAGTATAAGTAATCAGTACAGTATGGCGCGCAGTGCATACGCAATAGGGCACAGTGTAGAGTATAGTATATGCCATATAGCATACAGTATACAGTATATAGTATGGTGTTATGGCGGTATAGAGTATGCAGTATGTCGTATGAAGTACGTGGCATGTAGTCTGTAGTCTGTAGTGTGCACTGTGTACTGTGTAGTGTAGTAGAGTACAGCACAGATCAGCACAGTACAATATCGGAAAGTAGTAGGTCTCTTTGGCCTGCAGGCAGTGTCCAAGCCATTGAGGGTGCCTCAGAAGCCTCGTCATCGAAGCTACTTACTTCTCTGTTCAAACGTTGACGGGCTTCTCTGAGGGTGCAATGTTTAATTGCGCAATGTCAACGCCCCTCTTGCTCATGTCACCTTCCCCACCAGCCTTAACCCTTGAGCAAGGCCGTTACGTTTTGCTGCTGCTTTCACGAGCAGCTGGACAGGCGTGCGCATCAACGCTCAGAACATGATAAGTGTACATGTGGTCACGAAGCACAGTCGATTTCACGTCTTGCTGGCATATTTTGAGTGAAACCCGAAGTTGACAGCTGGGAGTTGGAAGTGTGCGACGGGGCTTTAGCAAAGAAACAGTATGAATAGTCGGCCTCGGCCCATGGGCAGAAGGAGCAAACAGGTTCCACTTCTGCGAAGTCGGCTGTTGAAGCTGGAAGTGGAAAATATTGGACAACCGTTTACCGGGTAAGCAAGCCAAGCCCAAACCGCTCCCCGCAGCAAAACCCACCCCCCCCCCCCCAAAAAAAAAACGTATGGACAAATCCTGAAGGCCTAGTCACCTAGAACCACCTACATTCCTGAATCTGACCGGCCCCATCCCTGGCCTGAACCAAAGTAACAAGCATGAGGAGGTGGGGTTGGGGAGAGTAATACAGGTATTATGACTAGATGGTGGCATCTTCATTAATTTTTGTTTTTGTTGTTATTAATTGTTCGTCTTGTTGGGCTTGTCAGGGCTTGCAAGGGGCTGGCAGGTCCGGCTGTTTTTTGAGAGCTTTCAGGGGATCCTCGTCCCGAGGACCTGAGACCCAAAAGCCCTCGGAGAAGTGCCCAAGAACCCCAAACCCCTAAGCCCTACAGCCTCCCTAAACCCTAAAGCCCTAAACCCGAAAGCCCTCAACCTCCGAAACCACAAACCCATGTTTGGTGTCACGGCGACTGTGGCATGGCATTGCAGGGCCTCCGGAAGTTTGGCAGAGGAAGGTTCCCGGCCGTTGCTATTTCAGTTCGGGCTACTGTGGCTCGCTGTTTCAGATACCCCTTGCTCGTTCATTTGGGCTTTGTGGGCTTTGTTGAGTTTCCTTATTCTCGGTCTGATTGGCTTGGGGGTTCTTCCAGAGTTGCTCCTTGGCGCGCAGTAATTTGCTGTCAGCAAGTTTTGCCTACGCTGTCAATTTGAGTCAAATTGCTGTTGCCAGATACAGCTTATAAAGGCGCGAGTCGCTGAAGGGTTGCCTTCGAATGGGAGCTGCTGCTCAGTGGAACAATGGCGGGTCGGAGTTGGGCCTTGCGGCATGGATAACTCGTCAACCAAGCCCTCAGGATTCCTGACTACGGTTCTTTGAATCTTTGTATACCACGGGGCCCCTTTTTTTAGTTGCCAACGATTCAGGCCCCTGCAAACAGGGTTTCAGGATGCATTGCGGCTTGGGGCTGTGCGGAGGTGCAGGTCGGATCCTGGGATTCAGGATGTGGGCAGGGGGAGTTCGGTTCGAGTTTGGGCTCCAGATGCCGTAGTAACTTAGTATATGTCTCAGTGCCCCATCCAAGGTTTCCAGACTTCCTGAAGCCTGCCGTTCTCTCTTATTTGCTTCAGGGCTGGATTGGAGAAACTGCCGTCTCCTTTCTGTGCTGGGAGTTCCGGGTGTAGCTTTTTCTCCTCGGGCCCGGGCATGGGCTAGCCAGGTCAATTGTCAGCAATTAGAATGCAGGAATGCAGATGTTACAGGGGTCCGCACAATTAAATTTATCCTCAAAGCTAGGTACCTCAAACGGAACCCTACCTTTTTTAGCCCCCAGGTACTTCCTGCTGAATCGCCAGAGTGGGCAGTACCTGCTCGGAGATGGAGGCGCGAGCCCACCACTGCCTGCGTCTAACTCCCACAACAATCGTGGTGACGGCACCTCGAAGCTCTCGGAGCGTGTGCACATCGAAATGCTTCAGCCGTGAAAGGCGGGCAGCGAGCCGTTGGGGAGCTGCAGCTTCAAGTGCTTCCTTGCATCCTCCGTGGTGTGAGTGGTCTAAGCCCTTCCTCATCCTCCTCCTGCCTCCCTTCTGTGGTTTGGGTTTCCTGGCAGGCTTGGGGCATGCCGATGTCAACGAAACGGCTCTTTGGTCCGTTGCTGAAACTCAGGCCGACTCATCACAGTCTTCTTGCAGAGCTGCCAGTGGCAACATTTGGTGCATGCCTGCTAACTCTGGGCCTGGCCGGTCTCTCACCATAAGTCCTAGTCCACATGAAGCATCGTCTTTATGCACGAAGCACTGACAGGACGCGGCTTTGTTCCACCTTCAGAACGTGAAGACAGGTCACCACCTAGGTGAGCCGCACTACATATTCACTGATGTCTGGGGCGACTCCGAATGCCGCGATCAGGTTCCCACGCATGGTTCATCCACAGCACCTGCCACTGCCTGAGAGTTGGCCGAGATTTTGCTTGAAGGGTCTTGAAAGAGGATGGCTCAGGGTTGCACTGCACATGCCCTGAATGTCGAAATTTGAGGGCGTGTGACCCAAGGCCGCGGCAGCTGCATCAGCCTAGCAGACCACGATGGCAAGGCCCACCTCAAATCCTATAAATCATATATTCCCTGCCTTTTGATTCCCTCCGGCCCCTTTTCCGTAGTGACCGTAGTGTCGTTGGCCGTCCTTGCTTGATATGCTGAGTTATATAGGGGGATGATAGGGTTTGAGTAGGGTTTTGGGGGTGCAGCAGTGGTCTTCGATCTACTCGACCAGAAACCTTCCGGATGTAGGAGTCGGAATAATTGCTAGTAGTATTCCATCGTAGTCACACATGATTTGCATCTATAGGTTTATTTCCCCTCAAAACCCTAGTCGAATGATTCATGCTAAGCTGCCGAGGCCCTTTTGCGGCTCGGTTTCAACCGCAGCGCCCGAAGCTTTGCTTCAGGTCCTCGCGCCTCTGAGAGATGATGGAGGGGCCTTGCGTGCCGGAGTCCCAGAAAACTCTGGCGGATGGTTCTTGGACTTTTTTTGGGGGTGCTTAGGTTCCGGGTGTGACGGTGTAACGTTGAGAGCTTGTGTGAAGTGAGAGGAAAGGGCTCTCATCTTTTGCTCTACATCGCTATGCAGCGAGGTTTGTTGGGCAGCTAAGGCATGTCTAAAGCTTACTGTAGGTTTTTTACAGGATCATCAGGTGTTTTGCCCGGGCTGTGTGGTGTGCAATGAGAGCATTGTGTCGCATCATGGCAGGATCCCGTTTCTGCAACTTGTCCGCTGTGCATGCAGACTTTTCGCAGGCCGATGCAGTCCGCACATGGCTTAACGCCACGATTTTGTTCCTTCGTCCCAAAGTCGGCTTCCTGCCCGAGAGAACTGCAAGCCTTGCCCTGGCATGAACCCCGGAAGACCCAGGCCGCCCCCAGGGCCGCAAAGGAGGCAGACTTGCAACGTGGGGTGATGATTTCAGGGCGTAGCTGGTTTCAGTGAAAGACACTCGTACCCTTGGCATTGAACCAAGCACCATTTAACTCCTGACAGCAGCCCAGGCCACACACACACACATACAGCCCGGAAGCCGGTCTTCTTCAGTTTCTTGATTGACTTGCTGGCCTGGCTCCTTATCTCGGAGTGGAACAAACTGGCTTGCCCGGCTGATCGAAGCTCAACTCCGGAAGTTCTGAAGCCCCGCTCTGTATCTTCTGGCTCGAAGCAGAGGGGATTCGGCCAAGTCCCCTTGCCTTCACCGCGCCGCGCAAAGGCCTCAGCATGTCTCAGAGGTGGTGGACTCACCGCCCTAAAACCCCCAATCAAAACTCGACGTGCTGCAGTGCAACTATTTCCGTTTCCATATTATAACCCCCCCCCCCCGGCCCGGAAACCTGCAGCTCTTGCTGTGTTTCTTTGGGCTGTGTGTGGCGGAAGAGGGGCCTGGTCGAGGAGGCTCTAGAGCTCCTCTATTATAGAGTGCAATACAGGGGTTTAGGGTTTAGGGTAAATCGCATGATCAGAGCCTGGGTTGGAAAAAAAGGGTAAATGATGAAACCTAGATTTGGGAACTGTTGTCAAGGGTCTTATAATGCTACTTATGCAGACCCCTCTATTGGACTTTTTCCGGGGAGGCCCCGCAGCCCCTTTGTTTAGGGTCCTGAGTGCACGATGGTCGCGAGGTTGCTTCTGTACTGGCTGCTATACAACAAGGCGGAATAAGAATCCAATACCAGGTCATCTAATATCATTTTGTACTACTTTACCGTATCATGTTTTATTGTATTACATAAATCTATATTCTATAGCAGAGCCTCAGGCCTGCCCGAGAGCCCTGCGCCACCGACTGAGGTGAAGCGTGCCACTGCAAGTTCCGGACAGAGTGTGGCAGAGCAAGAAACCCGCACAGTGCCTGAGCTGTAGGTGCTGAGTTCCGTTTTGAGGTTAGGTTTAGTGGCCAAGATTGCGTTTGCACAGAATGTGGGCTCTTGGGTCTTCGGTTGTTGTGATGTCGTGCCGTGTAGTGATATGTCCGTTTCCGACGGGCCACAGATCTGCAGCCTCTCCTCCCCAGAGGCCATGAACATCTTTCGGTTTTGCGGCGACATGCTGCATTTGACCAGCATCATGCCGGACCCCCAGCGAAGCAAAGGAATGCCATGTAGCAAGGCTTAGAGGGATTGAGCCGGAGCCTTAGCCGTATTGGTAGCATCATTTTCCTCACAAAGCAGCAGTTCAATAGAACAAACCCTTTCAACTCTGACGGGCAACTCCACTTGCCATTCTTTTTCTCCCAAGTGCATAGGCGTCTCTCCAAGTCGAAATCCCGGGGCCTCATGCCCTGCGGCGTTGACGGCTCAAGTCTCGTCAGGGCAGTTACTCTCCAGCAAAACCTCCTGCCCGCAGGCCTCCGGACCCATGCCGCCCGTGGAGCCGCGCTTGAAGCCTTTGTGTGCGACCTTCATCCATTACATGGACCGCAACAAGGGCAAAGATGCATGCAAGGGCACCAAGCTCGTCCGCTGCCACAGCTTCAGTGGCTACATTCCATATCACCTTGAGCAGGAGGAGCCGGACAATGCAGAGAGCATTCCGTCCAACTGCTCCAGTGGCAGCAGCGCCGAAACCCCGGAAACGGACATCGGGGAAGAAGGCGACCCTGCAGCCCAGGCATGGCCTGACACGGACGACGAGTGGGATTCGGAATCGTCGACATCGGCCCCAGCAGTGGCACTGGTGGCTATGTATGTGCCCCAAGTCGAGGAGAAGGTCATTGAAGGCCTTTGCAGAGCAGTGACAGAGGCGGCTGTAGGAGCCCCCAGTGGACGTTGCAGCATTTTCAACTACATCGGTGACCCTCCGGACATAAACAGCTTTGTCTGGCAGTTGTGCAGGAACTGCTTCTGTGACACAATGACCTTCGTCTTCGCTTTCGCTTACTTGTGCCGGATTGCCGAGACGAACCCCGGCAAGGTGGATGTCAGCAAGCAGACCATTCATCGGCTGCTCCTAGCAGCTTTGACTGTCGCAGCGAGGCACAGGCAGTTCTACACGAACGACAACAGCATCTATGCACAAGCCGGCAACGTAAGCACAACGGATCTGAGTCAGCTCGAAGCATGCTTCATGGAGTTGCTGAAATGGAACCTCGACGTTTCCCCCAAGACGTTCAAGAGGATTTATCGCCTCCTGGGCAGAGCTGCCGCATGACGAGAGTCCGCGGTTTCTCCATGAAGAGTTCAGATCTGAGCTGGGTTTCGGAAGCTTCTCACATGGCTGTCAAGTGCCTGTGCCTCTTCGAACTGTCTGGGCTTTTTCAGTACTTAGGCAATGGGGTTTAGTTCTCTATGTTTTCCTGCTGCCTTGTTCGTTTCATCTCAGTCTCCGGCTTGTGAAGGAGGAAACTTACGGCAGATGGCAGCCGAATTTGCAATGCAGCGTGTCCAGTGCTTGACGGTCTCAAACCCATTTTCCCGTCTCAGCACTCGAGTGGCAAGACAGGCATCTGTGGGCAAGGTAGCTTCTTACGTTTTGCCGCAGCTTACAAAACCTGTGAAGGTCCACAAGCTGTATCGCTGTATCACTTTTGTGGAGATGCCTTCCTTGCAGCTTCGTAGCCACTGGATTCTGAAGTTTGGAAGCACTGTGTGCAGCAAAGGCTTCAGTTGTGCAATAAGGCAATAAGGATCCCACACGCAAGGATCCCACCCGCAGCTGCCAAGCAAGAGGTGAACCTGTCCCTCCGTGGTTCCTGTACATTGTATCTGTTCGTCTTACAGGTAGACATACTAGCCTTACTTCCGAGATCTTGTACCGATCAGGAAGCTAATGAAGCGTGGCCGCGGGATCGTTCTGAATTCACAAGCGTGGTCGACGAGCTAGCTTGCAACGTGTTGCCTGACACTGTCGGTTCATGTTCTATACGACTGTTAATGGGACATGCTCATCGAAACGTCTGGCGTTTGCGTTTCGCAACGAAGCTCTACCCATGACCTGCTGACCACAGCTTGTCCAGCGGTCCGCCAGCATGTAAAAAGTTGAACCATCATCTTAAATTCATAAGTCAGAAGGATTTGAAACGCAGCACAAGAGCTCCAACGAAGCTGGTGACCGTATGGATAAACCCCGTTGAAAATAAGAGCTTAGGATGACAGCGACGGCAAAGGAAGGGAGAAATGTGGGGGGTCTGAATAACCATGTCAATGTATTGATGTTAGTACTATCCTCCCTGAAGTCCGTATATGTCTGTAGGTTTTATGGCATTGTATGTCCCCAACAGAGTACGAAGGCCCCTTTACTTCCCTCCGGCCTGCTGTGAGTTTGCGATATTAAATGTTCGCATGCAGGAATTCACGGCAATTGCCTTGGTTCCCTGCCTATAGAGGACTTCGACGAGTAATGCAGGAGGCGAAAAAGCTTCGTTCCGGCATCAAAGCAGAGACGTTTCACCCGATTTGTCCGAGAGTGAAATTTCCAACACCTGAAGTACTTGAAGGCCCTCCGCCGAAACCCCAAACCTTCTTTTCCTCAGGCTCCTGGTCTTCAAGCTCCACCGTAGCAAGAGCTGCGTCGGCGTCTCGTGCCGAATGCAGGTGCGCAGAGTGCAATTTGACGGCCGAGGGATTTGTGTGTTGGGGCCTATTTTGTTCAGGGTTTATATATTTGTTATGTTGTTTTTGTGTTTGTGGTGTTCTATGCTTTGCTCTGTTCTACCTGCTGCTTGTGCTTGCTTGTAGTTTCTGCTTGTTTGTGCTTTTGCTTTTCTGCTTGTCTGCTTCCCTTCTTGTTTGCTGTTCTTTCTGCCTTCTGCCTGTCGTTGCTTCTCGTTTTCTGTCTGCGCTTGCATTTGCTTTTCTGCTCTTCCGCTTTCTGCTTCTCTGCTTTAATGCTTCGCTCTTATGCTCCTCCGCTTTCTGCTTTCTTGCTCCGGTTTTCTCCTCTCCAACCTTCTGGTTCTATTTTGCTCTGAAACACCAAACGAGTTCTGAAGCGCACGCTAACTACATTCTCCTACTGCTACGAAGAAACGTGTGAATAGCCTGAGTTGCAAGGGGAATTTCCACCTGGCCACAGTTGCAGATGCTTCGGGACAGGAATAACAAAAATCCTCGAAACTAATTCTCGATTTCTGTTTTCGGCTTCGAGGGTTTAGAGTGCAAGTGTAAGCTGTTTTGCTTCAGGGCTTGAGTCTTCAGACCTTGAGAAGTCAAACACTTTTTGGTTTCGGGCATGAATTACATGGCCTCCATTCAGAAGGTTTGTGCGCCCAATTTGTGCGGCGACTGGCTGAAGAGCTCAGTATCGTGGTACGAAGGCTGTGGGCTTGGTTATCTAAGCTTCGGGTGTACAGTCATAGCGAGGTCAGCAAGAGTCAGGCTTCATGATCATGCAGAGACTACTACGGCACGACTAAGGAAAAACGATTAAGAGCAGCCTCGAGATAAGGATTCCTACGTGAGAGGGTTGGAATCATGTTCATCAGTAGTGGCCTCTTACATATAGTCCAAATATAGACGCCATACGATAATCGACCTCCCCCTAACCAAAAGCAGCTATTCTAGGTCTGACCCAGGCCGTCACAATAGATTCTAGCAGATGGCTTGCACCTCGAGCGACGTTGAGTTACTATTCTGCCCACCTAGCTTCTCTATAAAGCAACAAGGGCGATTTTCCGGTTGACACCTCTTCCGCTTGCCCCTTAACCTGAGACCCCTCTAGTCATAGTTGTTATTTATGATATTCTTGCAATTTGTCATCATCATCATCATCATCATCATTGTTCTGTCACCCTACGCCCCCGCCCCCCCAGTTCTTGGTGTGTTGAGACTCTGGATTCAAGAGGTTCTGGGGCAACTCTTACGATGGCTGATACGTTTCCTGAACCATACTTCTTGGTGACGGCCTGGGCGCCCTGAACTTGACGAGGCTTTGCGTCCAGCACCGACATTCGCAAACGGTTGTGCAAAGGGCAGCTTGAGAAACATTGCGCCGGAACATAGAACCTACTGGCATAGTTCCGTGGTTTAAAATTCTGAAGGCCCCTAAAACCACAACCCTTCGCAAACAAGCTCAACAACGCCCTGTCAGGAGATGTATGCCTTGGTCTTCATCTTCCGCTATCTTGACCTGCTCTGGAGCTTCATCTCTGCAACTGGGCCCTTCAGCAGGGTTTAGGTTTAGGGGTTTAGGGCAAAGCAGGGTTACTTTAATGATGAGTTTCGCAAGGTTGACGGGGCGGGTGTAGTGGGAACTGTCGTGGAAACGGTAATGGCAACAGCAGCAGCAGCAGTAGTAGTGTGCAGGAGTGATAGGTGTAGTAGCAGCGACAAGAGGGGCCGTCGTAGCTCATACAAGTGCCGCTCATTCAAATGGCCGTGACGACGACTGCCACGATTAATCGCAGGCTTAGCATTGCAAAAGGAGGTGTCGAGTGAGCTTGAGCAGAGCGCAGTACGCGGTGCAGCCATACTTTGCCAAGAGCTTCACGGAATGCTTCTTGACAGAAGAGGTATACAACACCGTCATGAAGATCACCTACATCACAACGACCTGTTGCTTGGCGGTGCATGGAGAGCGAAGGCCGGCCACAAGTGTAAAGCCGGAAGACATACTGAGTGGCATGAAGGCACTGAGATTGGTGGTTCCCACGACATCCATTTTGCGATGTTTACGCATAACGCTCACGGACAATCACGCGGTTTGCATGCATGTGTTCGATGCCAGATCGCTTAACTGTGATTCTGCGCTGGCACTTTGTTGCGGGTTTTGCACCTTGTCCGGTCTACCCGACGAGGCACTCTCCCGAACCGCGTAAATTTTGGACAACTCCAAAGGATGCAAACTCCGCAAATTCCTTCCGAGGTTACCTGATCTACCTGATGCGGTACAAGACACCAGTTTGCCAGACCTATGAAAGGAGCACAGAGTCTTGTTTCGATGTTTTGGCTTTCTGTTCTCTCGGAGTGCAGCAAAAGTCAGTCAGCCAAAAAGCTGCACTGCGGCACGAAACCCTAAGGGCCTAAAGCCCGAAACTGGCCCCAAACCCTAAATTCTAGAAGCATCGAGTTCTACCGGTTCTACCGTTCGAGTTTACGCTGGACGGCACAGTGAGTTCTGGACACCTCGGCTGAAGATGCCGGGAAAAGCTGGACCATCATTGTATTATGTTGTATTATATTCCAGTATATCACAATATAGTATAGTCTAGTGTTGTATATCATAGAAAAATCTAGTGTAGTGTGGTAAAGTATGATAAATTGTAGCAGAGTATGTTATTACACTTGTGTTCTTCCAGTGTAGGGAATATGTCTTGTGCCCGGTTCAACTAGATGGCCCTCCAAGACCAACCTGTCACAAGGTCACCGGAGCCATGCAGATGATATTCACTCGACGCTTTTTTCCAAGGATTCCTTCCAGTACGAAATCTACCTCTTGGGGCCTTGCGTTTTGCTGGGCCTGATCTGCGCAGAGGAGTCTTGCCGGAGCTGATCTTGGGGTCCATATAAGGAGTGGGTTTCAGCAGCTTAGGGCGCAGAGAATCAGGGTCCTACTACGGTCCCGTATGTTCTGACACGCCGAAGAGTCGCGAGCGGTAACCTCATTACTCGTCGCAGTAGAACCAACGCCAGGAGTCGCAATGCTGAGGTACCATCAAGAACCATGGGGGCTACAGTCGCAACAATGCACACACAGATGCAGGACAAGCATGTGTATGTGGGTATCTGTGTGCGTATGTATGTATGTATG
>CAJNJA010084753.1:0-18081 GCA_905231915.1 Symbiodinium necroappetens
CTCTTACCACTACTACTACTACTACTCCTCCTCCTCCTCCTCCTGCTACTTCTTCTACTACTACTAACTACTACGACTACACAACTCCTACTACTCCTGCTTCTGGGGCGACGACGACTACTACTACGACGACGATTACTACTAGTACCACAACGACTACGACTACGACGGCTACTACTACTATTACGACAGCAACAACAACAAATCTAAGTCTGGTTTCAGGAAACTTGTCTCAAAGTCGATGGCGACCTCTTCTCCAAACCTTTTGTTTGGAAAAACTACTTTCGATCGGTTTAGTAGACATGTGCATTGATGCATGTTAGACAATTTAGCATGTCATCTTTCCAAGCCTCAGAAAAAAAACGACAGATTCGGCAAGCCACAAGGCCAAAATCCTGCACACCACATCAACCCAAAGGCCACACCAGATATCTAAACACCTAAACCGCAGGATGCACAACAAACAAAACTGTCTTAATCAAGTCCCAGGCGATACTCTGGAAGCAGGGTTGGGCATGGCATGGGTGTAGGGTGAATGATTCACGAGCAGGATGCCTGGTACTGGTCCGTTCGTGGCTGTAAACGAATACGATGCTAGTAGACAAGCAAGACGGAATATGTTGAAAGTCGGAACATAGGTAATCAGAGTGTTCGGCCTTCATGGCCTTGTCCGTCTCCAGTCGTCTGCGGTGCAGATCAACAAGCTTCATCAGAACCTCGGCGTGAGGAGGCAGGGTTGAGTGCTTAAAATACACTGTTTGAATGGTGGCGAGCTAACCTTGTTTGTCGGAAGTCCCTCCAATCGCAAAGACATATCATCCTCAATCTGTGCAATACGTTGCGCAGACCTGTCCGACATCTGGTGACTTTAGATATGACTGGCTTCTGTAACAACGCTTGACTCCTTTGCAACTACCTAAAGAATCGAATGTGCACGAGCTCAGAGGGAATCGCCGAACTTCAAGAAGAGATCTTGATTTTCTGGTAAAAGCCTACGGAGACATATTCGTGTGCCTCAACGAGAACCACTGCACCCCGACCGGGAGCAAACCTGCGTGACCAGAACCGACGGCGGACGACCCTGGCCGGGATGGCGGGGAATCTGGCGGGGGACTGGCAGGCGACTCTGGCTGGCACAATGCGCACAGGACACTCGCAAAAAAAGCAGACGACTCCCAGAAAGAGCTTGGCGGGCGACCCGGCGCGCCTCTGGCGTTGATGGGCGGCCAACTCTGGCTCGGACGGGGACGGCGGACGAATCTGGCGGGGACTGGCACAGGCGACTCTGGTGGGGACCGGCGGGCGACGCTCTGGCACAGAGCTTGGCGGGCGACTCTGGCGGGGGACGGCGGACGACCCTGGTGGGGACGGCGGACGTCACGGACGCCCGACGACCCGGGACGACTCTGGCGGGGACGCCTCTGGCTCTGGCGAGGACAGCTGCACGGCGGACGCTGATGTCCTTTCGGCCTCCCCCAACATTACGACAATGTCTGTTTGTGCTAGTGCAGCACGGCGAAATGGAAGAAGCTGACAAAACCCGTTCTACTCCTGCTTCGGGTGGTTGTGGGTGGGTTCTACGCTACAAAGACGGCGCGACCCACGACCACTCCATGGGTGGGGCAGCAAGTAGCACTGTGACACAACCTGAACCCTAAACTGTAAATCCCGAGACCCATTATTGTCTGAAAGTTGGGAAGCAGGGAAGCGTTGAGGCTCCGGATTCCGGAGTTAGGTGGAATTGTTCGGGTTCATTGTTCTGGGAGTTTGGGGCTGGGGCTCCCGATGCAAAGGTCTCAAAGAAAGCCACACAGTTTCGATTCAGCAATCAGGCCCTGGAAGAGCCCCATACCCGACGCAGGCTGCCGTCTCTGCAAAACCGAAATAAACTTTGAGCCTTCAAGCGGCTTTGAAACTCAAAGCAAGGAGGCTGAGGCTCCTGCGCATCCCTCACCCCGGCGGTTCTGGAGATCTGCGGGTAGAGAGGTGTTGTACGGCGCGCTTCAAGGAGGGCTTATACTCATAAGGCTTATGAGGGCTCATGGTTGCAGAGCTTGCTTTGGATCAGACTGGCCGGTTGGCGTCCACAGAGGCTGGAGGTCTGACAAAGAAAGCTCGCAAATGTTGGGGTGTAATGACAAACGGGAATATCAGGGATCGAGTACCAGCTAGCCTCGAACAAGTTGCCTGGATCAGACAGCCCACCGACGAAGAACAGCACATGAAACATGCAGACTGGCAACCTTGAGCCAAGATCCGAAACCCCCAACTCGTCCTCAAAACGCAGAAAAACTCAGCTCTGCCCCCCTTATAAGGGTACTTCGTAGCTATGCATCTGCCTGGGTCCTCCGTCGATCCAGGCCTTTTATGCTGCCGTCACAGTCCAGGGGTTTAGGACTAATTAGGGCTTTGATCGTAGAGTGCAAGGATCCTCTCTGAAGTTGTTAACCTGAGGACTGCAACCTGTCATGCACTTATTTTGTTGAACGCAAGCTTCCAATCGTTAAGTGCAGGTTGAGTTCATAAGTCAATCCGACACTTGAAAACTTGAAATAAACTATTGTATGGCTTAGGGCTAGCGCTGAGTCTTAGGCCCTGTGTTAGGCTTAGTTTTGTCTTGATCGTACCACGAACCTGAACCTGCCCTCCGAACTATGAGCCTGGCGAGGCCGACAACAATACAGTCCCACGAACATCGCGGAAGTGTGGTTTTCATTCAAAGCAGTAACGAAAACAACTGTCGGCTGACCTTGCTTGTAAAAAGCGGAACATGGTCGATCGACACACTAGTAATTGGTACTCAATGCTTTGAGGGGGCCCTGCCTTTGAAACGACGTCCATGCTCCACGCCTGCGTTGAAGGCCTCCTCGAAGTTGCCTGACAGTCTTCTAGATCTACCCCGAATCAGGATCCCTTTTGGTGGTCTTGCATGATGTCGACATATTCAAGCCGATGGTGCTTGGCTGTGTGCCTGAATCCTCAGACCGGCAAACTTTCAAGCTTACCTGAAGCCCAAATAAACGACGATATACGAAACGACTGGACGACAAGCTGAAGGCTCCAAAGTCCGCACATGCATGGCAAGGAGCATTATAAGATTTTTCCCGACGGAAGTCGGGCAGCTACAACAGTGCGAGTTGAAGGAACCCTCAGCTCAAGCCGCAGATCAAGCATTAGGATTGTGATCTGAGTACAAGGCGAGGGCTCCAACTATAAAAGTCCCAAAGAGGTCCGGCCTAGCATTGCATGTGCCTGGATCTGCATAAGCACACAGTCAATCTCCTCGGCAGGCAAGCAATCGAAAAAAAAAACACCATTTATTGCTAAGGCTTTAGCGGGTCAAGGTTAGGGGTCCAAAGACGATCCGAGAAAAAAAACAACAGACTTCAGGAAGAAGTGTCATATTGACAGAAGGATAAGTTGCAGGTCGAAACAGCACCATATGAGCTATATTGAATTGAAGAGCATTCGAAGTTCAATACCAAGTGTTGAAAGGGGCACGGACTGGTGCAGTAATGTCTCGCTTGACTCTGTTGGTATCGACGGCCACTTTCTTGCTGTTGCCATCAAAGCAGCCGTTGGTATCGAAGGCCGAGCACTGCAGCAACGACATTGACATTCTGACTCTTCGTCCCAGATCCAAGTCCAAAAACACAAGGCCAAACACCGGCGAGCACTACAAAACACAATATTGGCAGCTTTGGCGACATTGACCATGTTCTGAATATCGCGGGAGTAAGCCTCTATACCTGCAGAAGCCATCGAACGTCTTTTCACATCACAACAAACACCTGCATCTCACTTCTCGTGTTGACACCTGATCACGCAGAACCTATCAGGTTCAAATCCTGAAGGTGCCTTCAGTTATGTCGGAAGAGCTATTTCCCACTATCTGCCGATGTACATGCACACTGACGTTCAGGCCAGGCTAGGGTGCAACAGACTTGTTCAGTCTATTCACGCCATTCAGTGTTTTGTCGTGCTTTACATTGTATTACCTCCTATGGCTAGGTGAAGCTAGGAACCAAATCAAGCTAGCCTGTTATAGCCTGTTCGACGCTCTCATATACTGATGCTGTCACCCAGATACGCGTGTGGAACAGTGTAGTGAGCACGAGCTTGTGTCCAATAACACTACAACAGTGCCATTGCACTATTTGATAGGAGTGACGGGATTAAGAATGTAATTAATACTTGCAAAAGCCACAATGTTACTCCGCGGGCCCGTGAAACACTCGAGGAAGCAGCTCATGCAACAGGGATTTTCCCTCAGAGTATTGAGCCTCGTGATTCTGACTGAACCTTTGTAAATGCTTGAGAGTGAACACATGCCTACGATCTGCATGCTGTCGTCAAGTTGTGTGGGTGCATCATCCCGCCATAAAACCAAGTATATAAGAAGCAGCTTTTGTTGGCCTCGATTTCTGTGTGGCCCCGGACCCCGATCTTATGACCCCAAAAAATCCAACAATGGACGCGAATCCATGAAATCTATCTCCTAGAGGCAGAAAGCTAAAGAACTTGAGAGTTTTCGTTCTACAAGCTCTCATTTTGCATATCCAAGCTTCTGCATCACGGATTTCTCTCCTCTGCACAGGCTCAGAGCGGAAGATGTTGGCAGCCTGCACCCACTTTTGAGGGTTTACGGTTTGTCTCCTATGACCTGGACATAAACTTGAACCTACGTAGGAACCCTGAAAGTTGCGTCAGCGGATCGATTGGGCAAGGGCATTGGCTTCAGAGGTTGAGTCTGCACTCGGGGATCGGGGCTTCGAGGCCTGGGGCCTTCAGGGGCCCGAAATCGGAAGCTCGAATTTCGGAGTAGGGACCTGGCGACACAAGGCCCCGGTAAAGAGGAAAGTCGACGTCTAGCAGAGAATACATGGGGAATACGGCCCAGGGTGCTGGGGCGGTAGACAGTCACAGCATTGGCAACTGCTGCACGATGCCGGGCCCTGAGTCGGAGATGTGAAAGATTTCCTTCCTGCCGGAACACCACTGCAAAAAATCCTCGGACAAACAATGTCGTAGCCTTACCAAACTAGCAAAACCTCTACTACACTGCAATCCCTCTGGCCCCACAACGTTCCGTCTTGTCCTGGCCTGCATGGCGGCTCGCATCCCCTCTGCTGGCTCCTCTGTTCAATACTCAGATTTCCACTCGAAACTTCTGCTTGGCAGCTTGATTGGCCTCTTTCTAGGTGATCACAATCCAAACTTCTGTCCATGATCGAAAGTCCAAAAGAAAAGAAGGCACACGCGGTTGGACTGCTTGGGATGTGGAATGAGCGCATCGGAGGACTTCGGCTCGAGAGCTTCGCCACACAGGGCCTTAAGAGGCTTCTGAATGATCCTATATGCTGGCTCTTGCAAACAAAACTCCGCAGACAGCCATGTCAGGACTCCGTGAACAAAGTATATGCTGCATTCAGCTAAGCGCTGGCTGTTCGAACACCCCTCGTCGTAGTCTCATTTGGAGCCTCTTGGCAGCAAGAGCCTGTCCACAAATTTGCATTAATTAACTAAATGCGGAGGGCCAAGGATAAAATTGACCAGGCTGCCTTGATTTGGGCCTGGAAGCATGATGCAGGGCTTCTGCACACTAGCTGAAACGCTTTTCGGCCGCAAGCCGTTGCTTGATAACCGCAGCCGGTCTTGTGCCAGCTGGCTCCTTCACCGACCAACGGTGTGAAATTTGCGCGAACTTAAGCCGCTGAAGCCCCGCATGAACAGCAGAGAAGAACCCCAAACCCAAAAAATCTGAATCCTACACCCCGGTACAGATTAAACTACGACACTTCGCACATTAGTCCACAAGCCGCTCCAGGATTATGCATTAAGCTGATGGGAGCTCTGGACCTGCTCGAATACTGTTCTAAGCACAGAATATATGTTTCTTGTGTGTCTAAGAAATGATCTCAAACCATAGGAGTGTCTCGAGGGTTTCTGAGCGTTACGAGAAGATGGGACAGAAAGCGCCCCAGTCTTGGCAAAATACTCCGGGATCATTGAAACGCCGATTTCGATTCAGGGCCGCGACGGCGGTCACCTGCCCCACAAAGGCTTGGATCCCGGGTCGAAGGCTCACGTGGCTTATACGTCTTTTTGTTATACAACTCGACGAAAAGGCAGCACAATAAAGATTTTGAAGAACTTCGGAATGAGTCTTTGTCAGCCCTAATTAGATCCAACACCTACTGATTACCGCGAGGCAAGGAAGTTCAAACTTTAAAAGTGACCGCTTGGGATTTGGCCTTCAGTTAGCATGCACACGACTTGCCAGAGCCTCCTCCGGTGCCAGCGCGAAGTCTGAAATCCGAAGATTTTCCGCCTCGATGCAGAGCAAATTTACTAAGCATGCATGCAGGATTAGCGGTGACAGGTGTCCGGGAGCTTGCAAAAGTGTTGCTCCCAGCCTCTTTGTTTCCTTCTGGGGGGGATTGGGGGCTTTGGCTTGACACGGCTGGGTTCTCTACCGGGCTTGCGGTGTAGGCCTTGATGTCAGTTCGAAGGCTTCCGGTAGTGAGCTAGACAATTCAAGGAGATTGTACGCGCGACATTCAATAACCCACAGTTTGATGTGCGTGTGCCGTCTTGGATGTTTGAAGGCCACAACAACAAGTCGTGCTGTGCAACGCGAAGGTGTAGACAATACTTTCCGCTCTCGTGATACCTCCTCCCGAAGCCCTGAACCCTAAACCTGAACTGCCACCCTTGCTTGAAGCCTGTAGCTGCCACTGTAGCTACTCCACACTTACCCTGAAGCCTAAACTATCGAACTCTTTACTGTAACCTACATCCTGACACTCGGGTAGAGCCTGGCGCTCAGGACGGCTGCTTTTGGGGATCACAGCGTAACCGCGATCCAGGCCTCATTGTTCCGGGTTTCGGATATGTCCCAAGGTCTAAAGATGAAGCTCACAGCGCTCACGGTTTCAAGACTGTTTCGATTATTCACCCCAGAAGATGCATGTCACCAGTGCAAGCTACTAGCCATCATACGTGCGCTCACGTGGCTGTTCGGTGAGCAGCACTGTGACTTGGATCTGGTGACGGTGGTGATGCTGATGATGGTGGTAGTGAAGATGACGACAACGACTATGCTGCTACTGTCATCATGGCTTGGCTGATCGTAGTTGCAGGAATTGCATTGCCGGTGATGAAGGCAATGATGGAGGACAGAATATTAAAATCATGCTGATCTCTGCACTTGTTGAATCCGGCTGCCATCGTCTTGCTACAACTCTTCCATGAACATTGCTTACGGCGAGGTCCGAACCCCTGCATGGACTCCAAACTCCAGATCACATCTAGGGATTCAAGATATGTAGGCCTTAGATGACAAGACAGGCCGAGTATTCCAAGGAAGCGAGGATAGCCATCAACTTGAAAACATGATCAGAGGCACATCCCCACACGGTAAACCTTCAAGCTAAAGCAGCCAAAACCCAAAGCCCTGATCCCTCGAACCAAGGCTTTGGGGTTTAGCGGCTTAGCCTGTCCAGGGTTGCAAGTACTTTGTGTGACAATAAATCTTCCGTATCTCCGCTACAGAGGGTCGCACTGCGGGATAATCCCCAGGCGAACACATCTCTGGAACAGAATCCACAAGGCCTACAAACCCCAAACCCCTAGACTAAACCACAAATCGAATTCCAGAAACCTACTAAATTGCCACTTGTCTGCCGTGATCCAGAAAACAAAAACCAGAGTTTGTTAAAGACTTGAAGATGAGAAGCCCCATCTCAAGATGATCTGCGCTGCTGTCTTGCCATACTTCTCAGCCAACTCCAAAACGAGCCTGGCTTAGAGCGAGAGTGTGAGTCACGGTGGGTAAATGGTTGCCAAGGTGTGGCTAGAGACACCCCTGGCTTACCAAAAAAACGCAACTCTGTTCTCTGAATCCATCTGAATCCCAAATTTCAACGGGTCTGTGGGGCTAAGGTGATGGTGCAAGGCTCTCGCCATATAGCGCCTGTACAGCTTTCAGGTCCGTACAGTACATGTTTTGGGGAAAGCAGACAGCAAGACTGCGATTGTGCAACTGGGTTTGCACCTCAGGGCGTGGGGGCACACAAGCCTTATAGACCTCTGAGCTCAAAGTCTCAACGCTAAACCAGCAGCCGCAAACCGCAAAGCAGCAAATTCGCACATGCAAGGCCTGAGCTGTTTCGCTGACTGCCCTCACAGCCCAAACCTGGAACTAGTCTCCTAGCCATGAACCCGAAAGTTCCAAAGCCAAGTCGAAGACCAGAGGATTCTGGGGGGGGGCGGGGGGGGGGGGTGGTTGCAGTCCAAAGGTTACAAAGCCAACTTGCCTGCCCCTATACCTTGTGTTTTCGGTCTGCGGTCGAAAGGTTTTCAGCGGAGGGGGGTTAGGGTAGGGCCGGGAGCTGGAATCTGGTGTTCGGCCAAGGATCGGATGCTGCAAGATGGACTCGTCGGCAGAAGCCATGTCCTCGGGAACTGCATCTTCGGTACAAGTCGGCCCGTGGTGTTGGCTGGAATCTGGATGAGTAATAACGTGTCTTCAACGTTGGGCAAGGGCTTTACGAGTGATTCAGCGGTCTCGCAAATTTAAAGCTTGGCCGTACATGGCCGCCATTGCAGCCTGAAGCTCCAAAGCAGCAACCTAGACTCTAGACCCAAGCTTCCGCTGTCGGGTTCACGGCTTAGCACTGCTTCAGAGTGCAGGGGTTCGGGGGGGCATACTATGTCGTAGAACCTCGGTATGATACTGTGAAAGGCGCCGGACCTTCACACCGTCGGATTCCATGATGATGCTTATATCATGTTGGGGAATGTTGGAGTTGAAATTGGCTGGTTCTCAAGACCCAGAATCGAAGCCAAGCAGACTACTGTACATCCCCAACATCGCAGAATTCTTGAACCGACGTGCGGTCCAGGCACTATAGACACGTAGGAGCCAGCCCCGAGCGGAGAGAAGGCAATCACTGCAAGCCCCATGGACTGGCAGAACCGCACAAGCTGCCTCAAGACATGGTCCGACTTCATACTGCGAAGCTGGGACCTAAATTCATGATCATGCAGCTGTCTAAATCATCTCTGGCATGATTGCAAAGGCCGCTAGCTGGCATAGTCGATAGCTCTAGTGCTGGCTTCGACTCGAAACATTTCCACCTGTTGGGGTTCAGCGTGCAAGGCACAAGTCCTCCGTTTCCGACATGGTCATGCTTGCAGCATCTTCTCTGCTTCCTGCTTCGGGTAGTTCGTTGTACGGCCACAGGGCTAAATGTTATTTTGCATGCAGTCATCTCTGCGCCGTGGCCGGGCACATCCGTGCCAACATACTTTAGATCACATCGCCGGATGCCAGGTTTTGGACTTGGGATTTGCTTTAATTAGGGCTTATCTACCAGACTCGGTCAACTGTCGATCAACGAAGGCGGGCTATTGGATCGAGCCGACCAGTGACAAAGGTGGGACAACTCGGAGTTTCACAAACTCAGCGAACCCACCGTAGACCCCGGAACCGTGGGAGGTTCAAAATGAGGGTCGCTTGAGGAGATGTCAGATGTCGACAAACTCTGCTGGTACTATAGAAACCCAGAATCTTGTGCACAACGCACAACCCGAGCTCTAAACCAATCTTGCATCGATGTCAAGGGGCTCCTGGGCCAGGAACGGGTGCAGCTCAATCTGATTCACCTGTCGAGTAGGTCTTGGTGGGCTTGGAGTTGAGCATTTGCGGGTGGTTGAAGACATGGTCTTGGGCTTCTTGTGTGTCCGTTTCGTGTCGAGGATACCAGGCTTGGCATTGCCGGGTTTGTGTCTTGAGCTTGGTGTGGGGCTCAGGGCATGGCTTGCAAAGTTGAGATGCGGGCTTAGGCACCTGACTCTCCGGGCACCTGCCTAGAATAGTGAGGAAAACCTACAGATATTCTGAGTAGGAAAAACGACCCACCACCGGGAACCCATCTTTGAAGGACCACCAAAAGCAAAACCCCTGACTCTTGATGCTTCCGAAGAAGTGCTGGGCAAAACACTGATGCTGGATTTTAACTGGACTGCATGCTTGAGGGGTTTTTCAGGGTCTGTCCTTGCCGTGTCGGGTTGCGGGCTTAGGGGCCCTCGACTCATCGTGCCTGTGGGCGAATCCGAGAGACGCTGCAAAGATGTTGCAGCAGCTGCATGGAGAAGTTTGCCACGCCTGCAGAGCTGTCTGTCGGCCTTCTCTCGCTATTGCCCCTACAGGCCAGTACACTAAAGAACAAGGCAAGCAGCTTAACAAACAAATCAACAGATTCGGAGACGGCCAAAACAATAGCATAAAGTCGATATCAAAGCCAAGCTCCAAGTCGAAGTTACGTCTTATGGCTGGTGCACCATTCTTGGTGCAACTGATGTCATCACAGTTCTTCGTGGCTCCTGTTCTATTCGTGAGTACTGCTAGAACTGATACTGATGCTAGCAGCACAATTATGAAGCATAGGATTATGCTTGAAACTTCTCGTCCATGCCTTTCCATACAATCCGCTCACCCGGGTAATCCTGTTATTCATCCAGTCTTCATGCGAGCATGTCGGTTATGATGACGCGTCGGCCTAGTTCTTGTTATTCCGGGACTCCTAGTATGGTACCCCCATTGTTGTTGGGGCTACTGTTGTTGTGCTTGTTGTCGATGCTTTTGCTTTGATGCTGCTGCTGCGGCTGCTGCTGCTGCTGCAATGAAGGTTGTGGGTTCAGCAAGTGCTGCAACCAGACTCCTCTACAGCTTCATTGTGGAGAGCCTATCTCAACATTTGCTCAGCTCCTAGGTATTCGTTGGGATATCATATGTTCAGTGTTGCGAGACCAAAACAGCTCAGGAATGAGAGCCGCTACCGCTCAACATTGTTGCGTCGAACAATCACTAGCGACAGATTCCATGTCCGAATACGAGATCCCAACACAGCGCAACCTCCACCCCAAAAGGCTTCGCCCAAACTTCAAAACGAAGCAAAGAGCCCAGTCACAAAAGCCTCCTCCCTAAACCCATGGGTGCCTATACATCGAACCAGGCCGGCCTCACAGTCAGGATGAGTCAACAAGAAGGTTCCCGGGGTAGGGATTAGGGCGGTTGGGGGTATGGAGCACTTGGGGCCGGGGTTGCGGCTTGGAGTTTCGGGTCGCTGACCGGTTGAAGAGTTTGGTGGAGCTTCTGGTTTCAAGCTTAAGTTTGGGCAAGCAGCGGAATGTTGTGAAGGTCCTTCCGCAGACTGCACAACCTCCCCGAGCTCAACTCCAATCCGCTGCTACTCTCACGCCTCAACCAGCGATTCCATAGCTCTCCAAGTTTGGACGATGTCCACGTCCTTGTCTGCGGCTAGAGGACTCAGGTGTCGAGGGAGCCCTAGTGTAGGGCTGCTACAACTAAGGAATCTGCCACCCCTACCTTTGGCGGGGGGGGAGATTCATGATCGGAATCCTTCGACGAGAGCCAAACATAGGACATAGGCTCCATGGTTCAGGGTGAGCTCAATGGGTTGGGGCGTTTCGCCATTGAACTATTGGGAAAGAATTAGAGCAGAGGGATACGATCCAGGGACGACGGATCAAAAACCCTGAGCCCTGACATTAGCAATGATAGGACTAAGCCTTTGCTGCAAATGTTAAATGTTAGATCATGAAGAAATAATTCGTATTTGTTGTGGCCGACCCCTAAAGCTGAAAACCGACACAACCCAATCTACCCCAAGCCTTCACATCGGACCACAAACCGGTTTGGAGGCGTTGCTGTTGGGTAGAGTTGTCGGCTCAGGGTGTATGCTGATATGCTGAACAACTCATTGGACAGCGGGCTTTTTGACGGCCCTGGACCAATGCCGACAAGTTTGGACTTGTTGTGGACTTCAGGCTTCAGGGCTTGGCGAGTTTAGGTCTTTACAAGTTCAGCGGTTTGCGGTGATTGAATAATAGCTGCATGGCGCATGCCCATGGCCCCCAAACCTTAATATCTCCATGTTACGGCTCTGACCAGGCTTCGAAGGCCTTCGAATTTCGCAAAAGCAGAAGCCGCTGCACTGGGTTACCCAGCGGACATCAGAGATCTCATGTACGTACAAAATATATAGTCTTAGCGGGCTTGGTGTCCTCGAGCTCCATCTGAGGTTTCTCGGAAAGAGGATCGTGAATCCACCTCAGTGCTCTCTGCAGAGCTACCAGCTTCGCCCTGCACGACACCTCGAGGCCAGCGCTACACAGCCCTTGCTTACGCCCTACAACTCAGCAACACAAAACCCTGCCACCAAACCTTCGAAAGAAAGCGCGATGCCACGAGTGCATTAATTTGGTGGTGGTGGTTGTAGTAGCAGTAGTAGCAGGCACTAGTAGTAGTAGTAGTAGTAGTAATAATAAAAATAAAAAATAGTAATAATAATAATAACACTAAAAATAACATTAATAATCGCCATCGTCGTCGTCGTAGCAGCAGCAGTAGTAGTAGTAGTCGTCACCGTCGTAGTGGTGGTGGTGGTGGTGGTGGTAGTAGTAACTACTGGTGGTAGTAGTAGTAGTAGTAGTAGTAGTAGTAGTAGTGGTAGTAGTTGTAGTAGTAGTAGTCGTAGTAACTACTAGTAGTAGCAGTAGCAGTAGCAGTAGCAGCAGCAAGAGCAGTAGCAGCAGCAGCAGGAGGAGGAGTAGTAGTAGCAGTACTAGTAGCTGTAGCAGCAGCAGCAGTAGGAGGAGGAGGAGTACGAGAAAGAGGATGAAAAGGAGGAGAAAGAGGGGAGGAGGAATAGGAACCACCTTCAGGTTCTGCACAATGCTTCTCATCAATGTCACATGATCAATCCCAGTATCGTTTCGCCTGCAATCCGCTACGACACCTAAACTTCGCCCTGCTCACTCTACCCTTGCTGGTGCTAGCGAAAGTCGAATTCCAAAAAAGGGGTCCTAGCATCAGGCTCGAAACAAATGTTCAAGGCACAAAACTAACATTTCTGGCTTTGAATCTTTTGAGACTGGGACAAGCGAGTCTACGGCTTACAAGATCTCTGGGCAGCAGGCCGGTCGAGGCCGGTGCGATCGAATTTTCATCGTACTACGGCTTTCGGGACTAAGGGTCCTGCGTGCTATGGGACCCCAGACTCAGTCGCCCCTGAAACCTGAACCTCCTTAAACCTATTGACAAGAGCAGTTCAGCCAAGCCGGCTCAGGCGGATAGCGCACCTCAAATGGGACGAACTTCAAGGAAATCGGAAAGTGAATCAGGTAAAGGTCCAGATACCTTGCAGGCTCGTGGCTTTCAGCAGGGGTGCAGACCCAATTGTCCGATATCCCTTTCTGATCAGGAAAGAAAAGAAGCATCCTAAGCCGAAAGCTCCTCTGAACTACCGGCCCAAGCTGAACTCAAAACAGTCGTTCCTTCAGGACTCTCGGAGCCAAACCCCTTCCTGCATGGCTGCGAGGCTCGTCAACATTGAAGGGACCGAAACCAAACACCCTGAACAGATCTCCAGCTGCAAGACAGCAAGCTCGAGGCCCAAATCTTGAAGCGTCCGCTCGCACGCGGCCCGGACATGCTCCGGACGATGATACCTGAGCTTACAAGAGGTCGGGCAGGGGGTCGAATCCCAGGGGCCGGGTCAGCGATGTTGGAGAGTTGGAAGCTTCGGACAAGATTTTTGAGATTAGTTTCGCCCGCCCCCATTTTCCGAAAGCAAAAAGCAAGAAAATCCGATGGAAGTGTGCGGTCCCGACTCAGCACGTGCCGTTTCCCGACTCGCACGGCCAGAATCGGAGTCAAGCTTGGCCCGCACGGTCCCGGGCTGCACGCGAGAGAAACACCTACGAGCCTGCATGATTACGAGCTTCGGCTGGATTTGTGCATTGTGGGTGGCATTGCATCAGGCATGCGCGAGTCTTGCTAAGATCTAGACATGATGCGGATGTAATCGGCCTTCGTTGTGGTTTTAGACTTTTCTCGAGCATCGACTCGTGGCAAACATGCTGTCTTGAAGACTTGCAGAAAGTCACATGTCTCGACGTTCTACCTTGCGGTATCCCTACTGCTTGTGTGTACACATGTGTAAGCATGGGCACGTACGCAAACACGCACTGGTGCTTGTTTGTTCATCAGTCAAGCATGAACATCTGCTAGTCTGCATGTCAGGTGCACACCAAATTCCAAGCACAGGTTCGGGTGACATATACACAGTGTGTCAACATACGAAACAGGCCAATCATAATGTAGCCATGTGGAACAATGCGCTTCCCAACGTAGCACGACGACAGACAGTGCTGCATCACACGATGCTACAGTGCAAACCTACAACATAAAAGCACGATGCTAAGTTGCAGTATGTTACACTGCGCTGCATGAGCACGGCGCGCCCGGTTTCGATCTCATTGCATCCCGCCGGTTCCGCTAGCCTTCTCCGCCCCATTACGTCCACATTGCTTAACGTTGGACCACACGACATGTACCTCGCGCTCCCTTCTCCTTGAACAACTACACCAAAACCTTGAATCATGCTGTGCAGCTGATACGCATGTCGTGAACAAAACCTAAGGAGATTCACGAGAGCGGCCCTCGTAGCCCCCTCCTCGGGTTCACGTCTTGCAAGTGGCCCACAGCACGGGCCTTCAACAATCCAGCTTCGTCGTACATTCAGTTTCAATGCGAAGAATGCGAAACTTGCACTGAAGAAGCCAAGCCTCATTCTTTTGAAACCGAGTGGCGTGTTCCAAAGCTTCGACGTGATCCAGAGTTCTTGCCTAGATGTAGCAAGGTCGGGTGGGCTTTCGGCCGGTCTGCATCTGTTTTATTATTCGTCAGGCGCCCCAGCAAACATCAACGATAAAATATAAAGGAAGCCTACATGTAGGCTCAGGGGCTTTGGCAGATGCAGCATGATGCAGCATAAGAGCCTATGCAAGGTTTCGAGCAAAAGAGTAGGGTTTATGGTTTCGTCAGGTTCTAGTCATGCGGGGACTATGAAGAATTCATAACAAGCAGCCAGGCTCCTGACCTCGGGTCTCGGGCACATGACATGCTGCCTACCTTCACCAGAAAGGCCTTGACAGGCCCGTGCAAAACCAGACTATCCTGGAGCACCGACAGAGTGAGGGCAATTCCAGGCCTTGCTCCCGAAAGTCCATCCGGATCCCAAGGATCCCAAACCCGAAATGCCGAATCCCAAACCCCGAATCTGCGACCTCTGCATCCTAAAGCCCGACGCAAGCCCGGCCCTAGTTGCACCGATCCAGTTCTGAGCAATGGTTGCAGTGGTGCGTGTTCGTATCTTGATCGTATGTGAGTAAAGGTGTGCATAAACTATGTGTGTGTAGCAGCATATGTGTCTATGTGCTGCGACTCGTTCGCCTCGGCTGCAACGACGTGTCTGAAGGGGTGTGCTTGCTGTCCGTGCGCCGCGACTCGCTCCCTTTACCCGTACCTTAAAAATCTGAAACTCCCAACTAGAAACATCTAGAAGTCCGAAACACCTTCACTCGGAAACCGTTAAAGTTAAGCACTGCAAAGATGGGCCCTAGCCTCGTGCAGAGGCCTGCTCGGAGAGATTGGGAAAGGCCTCGGCCGACCTCCACCTGGGCTGTTTCAAGCAGAGGGCTTATGACGGGTCGAAAGAAGTCTGACGTGAAGAGCTTTTCTGCTGCATGCACCTTTCGGGGCCTGGCTTTGGCGGAAGCCGTCTGGAGGCTTCCAGAGCTGAGTCGCTTCTGAGCGTCTTTGATTTAGGCCCAAGCTGGAGTGTGCGTCTTGGATTCAAGCAAGTGTCAGGCGCCACCCAAGGAGTGAACGTTGGCGCAACCCAAAAGATCGACAACTTGAGATTGTGGCATGCCTTTTTCTGAGGGACGGTCTCCTGCTCTTTGTGCCCGGCAAAAGGTTCAGGCACCAGTCGCTCATGTGAAAAAGCATTGTGTTTCGTTCCGCTTTGCGCATGCACTTGCAAGCACCGTTCGGCCCATTCTCACGTCCTCCAACGGACTGTCGGGGGCGGGTCAAAAGACTTTCGAAAATCGAGGAGCAGAAATCATCGAAACCCCGTCCAAATTCGTCCACCCGGCTTAAGACTTTGTAAACCACCCTCCTAACCCAATATTTGTACCGAACTTGCTGCATACCTCAACAGGTATGCTGCGCTGTAGCCACACCTCCGAACACCCAAATCAGGCACTGCTTCGGCTGAAATCCTGTCAACTCAACGCATAGTCAATAGTCGCGAGCATTCTAGCCGAGGAGGTTTTGTAGCCTACAACACACATGTATGCAGAGTCGCAGCTACAAGCAGGACCGAAGCTTCACAGCCAAGGCCGCCACCTCATTTCCGTAGTCACAAGCACAGTCAATGTGGCGGTAACCCATCCCTTAGCAGCCAGGTTTGAGCAGAAGATGGCGCTTCGGGGTTCAAGGTTTGCGGCCTTTGTGTTGCGAAGGAGAAGGAAGCTCTTTCCACGCTGGCAGGGATAAGGAAGCACAGCGAGAGACATCGAGAAAGAGAGAGGGAGACAAAACAAACAAAGCAACCGGAAGAAAGGCAGAGCCAGGATTCCAAATACCCTTAAACTCGGTACCAGGATGGGCTTGCGCAATTGGCCCGAAGTACTGAACTCGGAAGTACTCTTGCCATTGCACTTTATAGTGCTAAAGAAAGTATGGATTTAAGGAGTGCTGGAGAAAGAGTGAATTTAAGAGGCTCTGGCAAAGGTTTCTGGCAGTCGAGTGTGCATGCCACTTCCTGAGAATTCCTGCGCTTCCGAGTCCCGTAAAACTAGGACGGCTTCATTATATAAGAAACCCTAGAGAATAGCATTTCTTGACGCTTCAGTGCTATTCCGTTGATATTGAGGCTGCGAAAACTCACTGCCAGGGCTCTGATCGCGTCCTCCACAAGCTGTGCTGCGCTCTGCTTCTCCACCTTCCTGTGCTTTTTGGCATCTTCTTATGCAAGCCTTGAGCTGCGCCTCTTGAGGGTTAGCATCACAGGAACTTCCTTAGAAAATGTTAAGGCCTGAGCATCCATCATACAGGCATCTGGACCTTTGGGTTAGCTCGACCAGACTCTTTTCCATCTGCCTGTAGGCTTCGTTTCAAGATAGTTTCTGAAGTGCAGATTGTTGGGGAGCAATGCAAAGCACCGAGGCTCTTTGCGATTTGCTTGGCCCGTACACCCACAGATTTCCATATTCTAGATTCTAGAACTAGATTCACAAGAACCCCTCGCGATTCCTGGCACATTTACCATGGAAAAACTACACGACAGGAGTAAGCTCGAAAGACCAAAACACCAACTACAGGAAAAGCACGAATACCAGAACCTAAAGTTCTTGTGTGTCATATCAGTCTTATCGACATAGCATCCGAAGAGCATTAACGGAATGTCAAATACCCGGCCCAACACCCCGAGCCGGCTAAGGTTCCAAGTTCCAAATCCGACGGCCGGCATCATGCGTCCCCCGACCTCGCTGGGACCACAGCCACACCAAAGCGAGCATTGTTTCAGCTTTTTGAATGGTCTGGGCTTGCAGTGTTGAAGCTCGATCCCGGTCTAGAAAGTTTGGGCACCAGCCCTCAGACAGCATACGATCAGCCTGGGCTCCAGCCTCACTCGGAAGCTCAGGCTGCGTGCATGCCCAAGAGCAACCGCACAGGAGTGATAGCGAAGAGAAATTCTAGCACTTGAACGCTCCGAAAGGCACTCGAAAGAGGGGAATTTCTAGTCTAGACAACACCAGCAACGTTTCGCCTCAATACAAACGAAGTCACAGGAAGGACGCATTGTTGGGATGATGTGCCCGCCGTAGTCTGCGATGCGATAACACCTGAGGAGTTTCGCGATTTCCAAATGTATGGTTCGCGGCTTCACGTTTGGGGAAGTGTCATTATTTGGCAATCGGATACTGCAAGAGATTGCAGCTCCAGGCCGTTATAGACTGTTGCTGTCCAGCTGTTGTCTTGTAGCAATCCGTGTCACATGGGTAAGTAGGCCGAGGAAACCCTCAAGGAGCCGAAACTGCAGCAATAGCAACAACAACAACAACTACTACTACTACTACTACTGCAACTACAACAACAACTACTACTACTACTACAACTACTACTACTACTACTGCAAC
>CAJNJA010084786.1:0-19566 GCA_905231915.1 Symbiodinium necroappetens
AAGGAGTTGGAGAGCCTGCGAGGCCGCTTGGGCGCGGCCGAGCAGCAACAGGCCTGAGCATGATGCACTGAACGGACCACCACGATTCGCACCACCTTCCTGCAGCCAGGATCTGGAGTCAAAGCAGCTCGCAGGAAGGATTGTGGCAGCACAGGCAGAGACCCAACAGTTCGATGGAAGTTGCGTGACAGCAAATCGGGATGTTGGGTGCTTTCGTGATGCTTGCATTGTGATTTTGCGCGACGCACTCATGTCTTCGACGGGCCATGCCTCTGTTGTGTGCGCAGCCCGGCGCTCCATCACAGACCTTGGACCTCCGCTCGTCCTCCTCTGCCTCCTCCTCCTCCGTCCTCCGGCACGATTAGCACTGCTACTGCCTGCAACCTTCTACCCCCTACCCCCCAAACTTCCTATACTATCTACTTGTACGACGACTGCTACACCTGCCACAGCCACGGCCACTACCGCTGCCACTACGATCATCCAGCCATTGCTACCGCCACTGCAACTGCCGTTTGTAGTCTGATTATGGGGGTTGTTTTCTTCTATACCATTACTATTGCTACTCCTCTCCTCCTCCTCCTCCTCTACTACCACTACTACCACTACTACCACTACTACCACCACTCCCATTTCTGCCACTACTACGACTACTACTATTGCTGCTGCTGCTGCTGCTGCTGCTGCTGGTACTACTGCTGCTGCTGCTACTACTACTACTGCTGCTGCTGCTACTACTACTACCACCACTACCACCACTACTACTGCCACCACTACTACCACTACTACTGCCACCACTACTACTGCTTCCACTACAACCAAATCCACCACTAGCACCACTACCACCAGTGCCACCACCAGTGCCACCGCCACCACTTCCACCACTTCCACCACTACCACCACTACCACCACTACCACCACTACCACCACTACCACCACTACCACCACTACCACCACTACCACCACTACCACCACTACCACCACTACAACCATAACCACCACTAGCACCACTACCACCAGCACCAGCACCAGCACCGAAACAGAACCAGAACCAGAACAGGAACCAGAACCACCACCACCACCACCACCACCACCACCACCCCGGCGGCGGCGGCGGCTGCTGCTGCGTCTGCTGTTGCTGCTGCGGCTGCTGCTGCTGCTGCTAAAGCTACTGCTAAGCTACTGCTGCTTCTTCTTCTTCACTCCGCGAGAGTTCGCTACGCGTCCCGTTCAGTGGCAGCGTTTCGAGATGCCGTGGGTCCCGTGGAATTGCCCGTGACCGCTCCTACCAGCATGCCCCCCTGGCTGACTCAGTTTTGAGGCTCTGGCCTTTTGGGTCCCATCTTTGATAATGCCACTTGCCTTCCTTGTGCTTCCTCTGCTCACTGATCCTACCGCTACTGCTACTGCTGCCGCTGCCGCTACCGCTACCGCTGCGGCTCGACCACGGCGGCGGCGACTGTTACTAACGACTGGCGATAATTCGAGAGTCAGTATGCTATTGCAACTGGGGCCAACGCTGTCACCATTTGTCTTCCTCAGGGTGCCAGTTTGAGGGAATCTGCTGATGAGCTGAGCTCCGCTTTCGGCTTTATGCTGCTTTGTCTGAAGTTTCGCACACAGACCACAGTTGTCGATTTACAGCAGAGGTTTCTCCGCAAGGCACCTTTTTCCTGCCTTCCTTGGGTCCCATATGGTCCCATGCTCTACTGGCGGTGAGCAAGGACGGAGCATCTCTGACTGTGGACAGGGTTTCGATGCTGGCGCTGCTTTTGTGGCGAATCTTGTAGGTAAGGGTACAAAGCGCACTGGCGCGCCCGCTTCTTCACGACATGTTTCACTGTAATTAGATGCTGTAGCGTCACGTCTGAACAGGCTTTGACGGCGAGGAACAGGAACAGGAACAGTCAGTAACCGACAGCATCTCAAGCTTGATCATTTGGATTTGCTCTGAAGGTAGAGCCGGAACCAAGTCCTTTGTGCCAGTCCTGGACCTTGTACTGACTTGTCACAGTTCATTTTGGGTTGGACGCGGGGTCCGCGATTGAGGCGGGGCAGATGTCACATGAAAAGTGAGAATAGGAGTCGTCAAGATTCAGAGCCCTCCGCCCTGGCCTTGCCGGGCTGTTGGGCATGAAATGGTACTGAGAGCAGTGTCACAAATCTCAAGAAGTGCAATTTGGAACATATGCAAGTGAACGCCAAATTCAAAACGACGAGGCTAAAGCGACACCGCACCGCTAGGACAGGAGTGGGGAGATAATCTGAATCCTGAATAATCCTGAACAAGTCACTGACCCACACACACACACACACAAGTAGGTCTTTGTCCTATTCCAGAGCAGGCTCAAGGATCTGGGTGCTAGTCGAAAAACATATCTGCCCCGCGGCTGAATCTTCTCTCAAGGAATCAAATCTGCATTCGCGGTATCCTTCTTGCCAAGACCTCAAGTCCGGTCGTGCATTTCTGTGGGGTCACGCGTCGCAGGTGGCTGCTGAATCCAACTTGACAGTGGTCCGACAACTCGTTGATAAGACGGAGGCTGGCGGCTGGCCCGAAGTCCGAATCTCCAAATGTCGTTGGTGCGAGAAAAGGCTTCCACCGAGTCCCACTTCGCGGCAATACGCCAGCGACTGGATACGGTGGATGCCGGCTCCAAAGAGGCCTTGAATTGGCTGGTAGCTTTTGCGAGACTGGCGCGTCGTTTGGATCAGCAGATTCTGGATGACTAGCAGTGAGCATCCGCACAGGTTCAGCTCGCACAGGTAGCTGCAGCAAAAGACCTTCAAGTTGAGTCTCAGATGCATTGGCCTAGCCGAAATATGTCATGGTCTCCGGTCGAAGGCGGTGTCTTGAATCACGAGTGCCAAGGAGTTGGAGAGCCTGCGAGGCCGATTGGGCGCGGCCGAGCAGCAACAGGCCTGAGCATGCCTGGCAGCTACGAGCATGAAGCAGTCATGGCCCTGAGTTTTCCAAACCAGTAAGCGTGCTGCTGAAAGAGGATGACATCAAATAAACAAAATGTAGAACAGTGTAGGGACTTTGGGGCTGCTCCCATCGGTCTCTGTCTCCGTGATGTCAGTCGCAGCGCCAGCATTGAACAACTGGAGCAAGAGCTGGCACACCGGGCCAGTGTCAACGAAGCATGGCATGACGAAGCTGCAAAGGGGTTGCTTATCGACACTGCCTCAACGATTTTCAGGACATCCTGGACACTGGCACACACAAAAATCAAGATACTTTCTTTGGGTTTATTAAGTATGACCGTTCCATCCTGTAAGCCGCCGCGCCAGGGCTTTCGTCCTCACACGCAGCCCGAACTCTGAGGACCGGACTACGCCCTCGTTCGGCCAAGAACAAGTGTGACGCGGTGTAAAGCTGGTAGCCCGGCTGAGGACACGATTAGCTCACAGCGGTACCCCGATTCAGGAAACCAAATTCGGAAAGCCAGGAAGGCAGATTAGAAACTCGCACGCGGAGCCCCTCATCGTTTTTTGGTTCATCATTCTACAAAAAGGTTTGCCGTCAGCGATCAAACTTTAAGCCTCGGCCAGCCAGCCATCAGCCGATGTTAAGGTTTAGGGCCTGTCAACACAGTATTTTATTATTTTTCGGCTTGAGGTTTAGCACCCACGACCTTCCTTTTTTCGGGTTTCGGGTTTGACAACCAGTATCTCGCTTTGAACCTTACGTGGGCTTACGTGCCAACCGGTGTCTTCCTTCTGTAGCGATTGAAGTGTTGCCACATCCGCGATCTTTCTGTGGGCGTAGCAAAGTTAGGAGCTTGCAGGCCAACATCCCGTTTCTATATCTTCGTTTTGGGGTTGGAGGTTTGCCACCAATATTCAGCAGCTGACGTTAAGGTTTTCGGGTTTGCCAACACAATATCTCATGTTTTTTCGGCTTGAGGTCTGTCACCCGCAACCTTCCTTTTTAGGGTTTAGCGTCTGACAACCAGCATCACGCTTTGAGGCGTACGTAGGCTCACGTGCAAACGCGTGTCTTTTGCTTGGCGATTGAACTTTGCCACATCCGCGATCTTCCTGTGGGTTTAGGAAAAGTTAGGAGCTTGCAAGCAAACGTCCCGTTTGTGTATCTTCTGTTTGGGGTCACAGGTTTGCCACCCGCAATCAGGAGCTGACTTTAAGTTTTAGGGCTTGAGGTTTGTGATCCACGACCTTCCTTTTCTGGGGTTTAGGATTTGTTTGACAACCAGCATCACGCTTTTAGGCTTTCGTTCCAACCAGTGTCTTCCTTTTTTAGCGGTTGAAGTTTGCCACATCCGCGATCTTCCTGCGGGTTTAGAAATTTTAGGAGCTTGCAGCCCAACATCCTGTTTGTGTATCTTCTGTTTAGGTTTTGAGTTTTGCACCCACGATCTTCCTTTAGGGTTTAGCCGGAGCCAACCAACGGCTGAGGAATTGCCAGCACGCTATTCATCTGTTTTTGCCTGAGGTTGGTCATCCACAACCTTCCTTCAGGCTTTAGGATTTGCTAACTAATATTCCCTTTCAGGTAGAGGGTTTTGCCAATCAGTGTCTTCCTTCTTTAGGGCTGTGGGTTTAGCGAAAGTTTAGAGCTTGCAAACCAACATATCGTTTTGAGGTTCATTTTGTTGCACACCGTTATCTTTTGTTGGGGGTCGAGGTTTGCCAGGCACGATCTTCCTTCAGGGTTTGGTCTTAGCCCAACCAAAGCTGGTTTCTGAGGTTGAGGGTTTGGCAACACAATATCTAGAATTTTTGGAGCCTTGGCCAACCGGCAGCGGACCGCCAATACAATAAAGTTTGAGATTGAAGCTTGACACTCACGACCTTCCTATAGGGGCTTTGAAGGTTGCCACACCTGCGATCTTCATGTCGGCTCAGGGAAAGTTAAGCAGCTTGCAAACCAACATCTCATTTTGAGGTTCATCTTTTTGTAAACCAGTATCTTCTGTTTAGGGTTTGAGGTTTGCTACCCACGATTTTCTAGAAGGGTTCGGCCTCAGCCAACCGACAGTTGGTTAAACCTTAGGACTTGCCAACACAATATCTTTGTGTTTTGCTTGAGGTTTGTCACCTACGACGTTCCTTTAAGGTTTACGATTTGCCACCCGACCTTTTAGGTTTAGGTTTGCGATGGCTTCTTCTTTCAAGTGTTTGCCATCCGCAATCTTCATGTGGGTCTGAGTGCCACCCGCAGCGTTCTTTCGGGTTTCCAAACCAACATCTTCTTTTGGGGTTCGGGGGTTAACCAGCCAACTGCAACACCTACAGTATAACAATATAAAGCTACGGTTCAGGGGTTGCTGACAAACATTTTCGTTCAGCCAACATGTCCTTTCAGGGCGGCAGCCAATAAATTCTTTCCTTGTTGTGGTTTGCCGACCAACATCTCCGAGTATAATGCAGGGTCAGGTTACAGTTTAAGGGCCAGCCGACCGTCTGCCATGCTCACTGCAGCTTGAGGGTTGAGGACGAGGTTTAGGTGCACGGGTCTAGGGCTTGGAATCTGCAGCAAACAGCTCCTTCGGGCTCCGGAATCAAGCTCTTTCAGAGGTCTGGGCCGTGCCAACCTGAACAAGTTCGCTGTCGTTTGAGCCGTCGGTTGGTTTCCTGAATCGCTGCCAATGTTTTGCGAATCTTCGTTCATGTTTTGCGAATTTGACTCCAGTGTTTCCGAAAGTGGTTTCCTGAATGTCTGTCGCATCCGGTTGGGAGCCAAGCGGGCGCCTCGTTTTCCAGCGCCCACTTTCGAGTCACTGAGCGGTCAGACCAAGATCTGTGGCCTGGACTGTAAGAGAAACAACAGACTTTGCTTGCCTCGCCCGGCAGCCTATCTGCCTGGAAACATGCTGGGCCGTCGATCCCCCACTTGCACAGACTGGGTTAGCGGTCGACCCAGTGGTTGTTGCAGCAGCGGCGGGTCTTGCTGAGCCCTTTGCTCCACGTGTGGCGCTTGAGATGAAGCAAGATGCCTTGACGATGTTTCCTGGAGCAGACAGCTCGAGGGGGGTGGCGCCACCTCCAAGGCCCACAAGTGGATGGAAACAGCAAATTTTGGTTGCTGAGCTCCAACAGCGCCACAGATGCTTCAAAGGACACGGACTTGGTGCCCCAAGTGTGACGGAACTCGACACCAGGTCCCTCCACAAGAGCACTGGTGTTGTTCGCGACCTCTGCTGGTGGGCCGAGCGCGTGTAGGCCTCTAGAAAGATAGGTTTGGCTTGCCTTGCTGCTGATGCAGAGACCTGGCGCCTAGGCGATGATTGCCTTCCCAGCCTTTCGGGGTTTCCCGCCGCAACTCCCATCGCCGTCACGCCGCCTCAACGGCTGGAAACGTTGACTGCTGCAGGTCAGGCACGGGCTTGGGCGCCCGGCGCGCAGCCACAGGGCAGGAGCGCAATGCCGCGCCGACCCCGCGTCACCTGAACGACATGAGCAGCTTCGAGGACGTCGCTTTCGTTTCCGAATCCCAGCCGAATCGCTGTACGGTGCCATTTTCTGGCACCCTTTTTCTGGAGCCTGACACTTCTAGTTTAACAATTTGACTTTAGATTTCATCGCTGGATTGTTCCAATGGAAAAAAACTGCGGGGCTGTTGTCCAGCGATTGGCTACGGTCTCCCTGCTCAAATGACCACATGCCTTGTCACACAGACATGATGAAGTGGGAAGCAATGAATGAGAGAGAGACCACCTCAAATTTTCAAGAGACAGCAGCTGATCCCTGCTTTCCCATGCTGTTGATTTTTATTTGCCCGGTTTCGTCCACGACGTGCGCATCACCCGACGTGATTCCAACCGGGCTCTGCCGAAGCTAAGCCTCTTCGCTCTGGGCGCTGCGCCAAGAAGCCGCAGGCCTTCTTCTAACGAAACAGTGGCCATTCGAGGGGGAAGCCAATGCAATCTGAAAGTGCAAACATGGGACTGAAGTCGTCACCTTGCTCTGCAAAGCTGTTTCCACAACGGAAGTGGTCGACTTCCTCGTTGGACCGTTATTCTTTTTTGAGCCATAGTACCAGTGTTGTGAGCTGTAACAAGTTGCTGCTTGTCTTCCAACCTCGCAGTCGGCATGATGCTGCATGCTGACATAGGTGTTCTGTCTCGCTGCAGAGATGTTGTGCGCTGTGGTAAGCAATGCCTCTGTAGTACCTGATTGTGCGACGGAGCTGTGCTGTGCCAGGGCTGAAAGCGGATGTTGAGTTGTGTTGCCTGCGGATATTTTTGAACCTCTCCGATCACGGACCCAACACGGCACATCTTTGGTGCATCATCGCGTCGCTTACAGCTTTGGACCATGTGGCTTTTTTTTTGCCGTGGCAGCCATTGGCAGCTACACCGGCAAGCTGCCAGTGTGCAGGTAAAACTCGCACGGTTTGCATGTGGTGTGGCCGTCAGCATGAAGGTGTGGAGGTGATGGCAGGAAAGATGGTTTTCTGAGTACCGTGGTTCGTGCTCGCGAAGGGCCGAGTGCAAAAACTAAGAATTAAAGATCAGAAGGCTCGCCTTGAGGAGGGACCTCTTTGCCGAGTCTCAGTCCTTTGTAGTCTTGTAGAAGCTGAGTACAGACGAGCACGTAAATCGCTTCGAGTCAAATCGGAAAGCTTAGCGGCTTAGCATTCTGCTGGCGGCTGTCCCCATGTGCTGCGATGCGCCTCGCAGCTGCAGCAGGCTTTCAGCAACTCTGGCATCGCCGCCGTCCGGCAGCAGATCGACAAGTTGCAGACTGAGTCTGCAGAGGCGGGCGCACGGCATGCAATGGAGACGTCTTGAACGTTCGAAGTGCCAGCGCCAGTCTTGCATTCAGGCATTGAAGATTTTGGAAGCGCAGCTTTCCGAGCAGTTTTCCGGGCAGATGTCTGCAGTTGAGCTGAAACAGGTAGGCCGGTACGGGTTCTCTTGATGCATTCGGTGATGCAAGCGCTTAACCTCTGCTGTACGAGGCGGCGACCGCAGCAGAATTGCGGAAGGCACTTGCAAGATCTTGCAAGGGCGGTACCCATGTGCTCAACACAGCCTGCGATACCCGAGAATTCGAAGTGGCGAAGATTTCGAATGTTGGAGCGGGCGAGGCTTATAAGGGGGGCCCCGGAGCCGGTGAACGTCAGGCCTTGGCCAGACGGCCGCACAGACAAAGCCTCAATTGAGTCTGGTGGGCCAAACGCGTGCCACGAAGTATGGAAGGTGCAGTCGAGCAAACTACGAAGCCAAGGCTACTGAATCGACCGTTCGGCTGGCCAGCGCAGTCAGAAGCAGCTAGCATCAGGTCAGCGTCGATGCAGTCTTTAGGTTCCTCCCTTCCATACCTATGCTTTCGGATTATCTGCGGTTATGGGCCCATGCAAGCTGCTGCACCGAAGTCACTCCGAAAAGTCATGGGAAGAGCTGTGCAGGCTCTGGATGCAGAGCTCGCAGGGGCTCAGGCAGGCATAGGCCTAGGACTCATTCGTAGTGCTCAGCCCAGCCAGAGGCTGCCTTGAGAGAGAGGCTCTCGGAGGTCCTAGAGCAGCTGCTACTCGGCTAGTGAACACAAGTGTCTGCACATGCTTGCCGACGTGCGACGATGTGGACTCTTTGCGTCACTGGACTGAGGCCAGAGTTGGACGCACGTCTGGATGACCAAAAGGGACAGATCGAGGCACAAGTGTACTCTGGCACAGTCCTAGCAAATCTCTTGAGCAGCTTTGATCAATCGGTGACAGGCCGTGCGGACTCGCCAAGATGTGAATTACGATGCAGTCGAATCGCTGCAGGCGCTGCGTACCGGCCGGTGCGTAGCCGCAGACACTGAGTGAGCGCGTGTAAAGGGATGGGTGCGGGTCGAAGAGTGACATGTCGAGCACTTCTCTGCCTCTGATCCAGGCCAGCCATGCACGCGCTGCACAGGAAGCTTCAAAGATCTCGTGGGGCTCGGTGTGCAGCCAGAGTCTTCGCATCCTTCCATGCTCTTTCATTGCTGAGATCTCGCGTGGAGCAGATCGTGGGCATGATGACCGAGGAGCGCCGGAGCCTGCAGAGTGGGCGGAAGGCACAGACGGTGAAGAGCATTAGCCGCTGGAAACCAAAGTAGGCAGGTAGACAGCTAGACTTTTAGGTCTAGCCCGTTTAAGCCGCTCTGTACTCCGAGAGTTTGATAACACACTCTTCCTTCATCTTGTGAAACAAGTGACTCTGTGGGCAGCTCCAGGAGCAAAGGATCCGTGAAGCAGAGACCACCCAAGTAAAGCAAGGCACTTCGTGACGGGAGTGCCACTTTCGGACATCTCCATGTTATTGCAGTCAACGGAAGGCATCAGAGAGCTTGAGGCAACTCAAGCAACTCTCACGACACAGCATGGCCCCCGTTGGCCTCTGCAGTGCTTCGAATTAAATTCTTTCCTGCTTGTCAGAGGCTGGAAGATTTTGGTGGTGTCTTGGAAACTGTGCAGCGCAGTGCCTCAGATGTAGACGACATGCTGAGCAAACGGCCCGGACCTCACTGTACGAGCTCGATAATGTGTCGCAGCCCGTCAGCAGCCCCCTGAGCTGTCGGACAGTTTCTAAGCAGCTCTGTGGCGAATGAAGGCTGGGGGATGTCAGCAAGAGGCTTGAGACCGTGCAGGCTGTGCAGGCTGCGCAGTTGCAGGAGGATGGCGCTTGGACGCTTTGGGCTGTTCTTCCATTACACGTGGAGGCGGAGCAGCGCGCTGAAGCCGAAGAACATAAAGCTGACTTGCAACGCTTGCACAACGGCTTGCACGACAACACCGTTTTGGCAGAAAGGCATCGAGCAGAGGCCAGAGGCCAAGCTGCCGGGTCGGAGCTGTCAAAAACTCCCTCATTAGGTGGACATGCGCGTTGAAGACCTGCAGCGCTTGACCATCCCGCTTGAAGAGCAAATGCATGCCGCCGCCTCAGATAAGGCTACATACGACTCATGCTCACTCATGCTCACTCGCTGCTCTCTGTCCGCTGCCCGTTTTCAACGCCAAGACTAATGACTAAAGTGCAGTGCCATGACCAAGGGTTTCACTTGGGCAGAGACTTCTCAAGAGGAGAAGGAGGCATGCGTGGTGCGACTCTTCCAGCGCTTCCCCGATGTACTTTTACATCTCGGCGATCCGCAGCTCGCGCAGCAGTTTGAGCTTCCCAGACAAAGCGTGAAGCTGAAGCAGCAGCCGACTGAAAACAGACTTACCGTTGAGCTGAAGCGACGGCTGCAGAGCAGCAGCGTCACAGCCGCAGCCCCAGGTGTGGCACAGGCCTTGGATGCCATGACAGCATCACTGACCTCTCTGGCACAGTCACCTCCTTCACACGCGATGGCACCTGTCCAGCCCATGCAGCCCAGAGATGCTCTTGCATTTGGCCAAGGCCAAAGCTTTTTCTCATCCAATTTGGCCAGGCAAGCCCACGCCTCCGGCTCACGAAGCTTCGTGAAGCCGCGCCACGAGCTTCTCGACAGCCACAGCTCCAGTTCGCCCTCTTTCGGGCGAGTGGCTGCGAAGGGCTTCGCGAAGGCGAAGTCCCTTCCAGCACGCGGGCAAAGTCCCGATGGCGGAGATGGCGGAGCCGGCGCCGAGGTCTGGCTGCCGGGCCAGAGCTCCGACGAGGAGCCAAACCCTGCACCGGCACGGCCCTCAGAGAGAAGCATAAATGAAGCATTTTGTCTGCACTAAGTCGCGTCCACCCCCGCTTTTTTTGTCCACTTGAGGCGCACGGCAAAAGCAACAGCTCCACCTCCAAACGAGATGCGTCGCCGACCTCCAGTGATCCGAGCTTTGAGAGCCCGTTCTTCCCGGTGGCTTTGCAGCGCGATGCCACTGGCACCACAGAGGCATCAGATGCCGGCAGCATCAGTGGGGGCTTGGACATCAAGTCGTTTCGCTCGCCTGCAGCATCCGCCGCCGGTCGCCTGACCGGGGACCTCATGGCACATGCACGAGGCTTGGGTGCCAGGCGTGGTCTGGCCTTGCAGCTCAGCTCCAAAAGCTCTCGGTCCTCTATCGTGGTGCCCCCAATGGATGATGACGGACGGAGCACCCCGCCATCGGCTTCCAGCAGAATGGCCGTGGGCATGCGCATACCAGACAGCGAAGAGCCTGCAGTGCAGCTTGTGTTTCAAACTGAGCCGCCAAAGAGGCGGACCTCACGGTGCAACACGATCCCTGCCGATATGATGCTTGCGGTCGCCCCCCGTATCCTGCAAGTTGCCAAGGTGCCACGGCCCTTGCCAGCAGCATTCCCCATCAGGCGGAACATCATCTTCTTCGACTGGGATGATACACTGTGTCCGACTAGTTGGATCCGCAGTCTTCTCAAGGAGCACCTAGCAGACATGGAGGAATGGCTGGACCAGTATGATGACTGCCTTGAAACGGAAGAGGACTGGCGGGATAGTATACCCAGCTGGTTCAAACAACCGCTACCAGACGAGCCGCATGTTCGACAACATATTGCCGACCTGCAAACGGCCTGTATCCGAACGATACGGATAGCTCAGTCGCTTGGGGTGGTGTGCATTGTCACCAACGCAGTGCCAGGTTGGGTGGAGAAGACGATCAAGAGATGGTTGCCCAAGCTGCGGACTCACATTGGTGTGCATGGTGTCCATTCAGTCCGTTCTCAGCATCCGATCAAGGTCATCTATGCTCAGCAGGCCTACTGCGATGGGTCGAACCTTCCCTTCGTGGACGAGCAGGGTGAGTTCATGCTTTGGAAGAAGGCGGCCATGGCCGGCGCCTTGACGGAACTGGACCACCTCTACGGCCTGCAAGGGGAAGAGAAGAACGAAGCGAAGCTTCTGAATGTCGTAAATGTGGTTTCCATCGGAGACACCGAAGCAGAAATGAGTGCTGCAGAGCTGGCGAGCCAGGGCCTTCACAGCCAGCATCCAAAGCGGGGTCGTCTCTATCGACGTGCCTGTGGCCTGCAGGACCAGCCTGAGCCCGGAGGGAACCAGACGGAGAAACCGTGCGGAAGTCGGACATCCTCCAAAGACGGGAGCAAGGAGGATGCCAGTGGCAGCAGCGGATCCGAGAGTGGTCAGGGTGCTAGCGGCCTCCAAGGCGAGCGCAGCGAGCGCAGTGAGCGCAGCGAGCGGGAGCGGGACTGCGACTTCGGAGAGTTTGGGCCGGGACGGAGCCGTTCCCTAGAGACCTCGAACCGGAGAGCCTTCGGGGCCTTCCGTCCTTGGGTGAAGCTGATCAAACTCTCTGAGGGTTGTCAGGCACGCAGGCTCACAGCGCAGCTGGAGGAGATCGCTCAGCTCCTGCCCAAAATGCTAGCCCTAAGGCGTGATGTCCGAGTTGATCTCACCGAAGGTGCCTCAAAATCCCAATTCTGGCAGAAGGCCCTCGGCTGTACCGAAGAGGACCTACGGCTGGAGCGGCACCTTTGTGTTGAGACTTTGTGACCTGAGCACTGTGACCCGAAAAGTACCGTCGCAGCCATGGAGACATGAAAGGTGGGCAGGCACTGGCGTCGTGTCCACTATTCGCGAATCGAGCCCAATTGATTGAACACGCCGAGGCTCAGGAAGAAGCACTGGCCGCAGACTCAGTTGCCAATCTTCCTGTTCCACTCGATGGTCCGCAAACTCGCATCACTTCCTGTGGGAATGCTGAGCCAACAAGTTTCGATGTCTTGCGGTCGTCCTGCGTCCGTTGCTGTCCTACGACGTTGTGAAGGCATATCGGTAGAGAAACAAGATGAAAGAAGCCTGCCGGCGGGTCGGCATCCGGCTGCTGGGTTCGACTCGGATTTGTGTGTTCTTGCAGCATCATTTCTATAAACCCCCGTGTTGCACCTCGGCAGAGTGGCCTTACAGCATGACAACCTTCTGACACCTTCTATTGCATTTGCCCGACTCTTGCACCATCTGGCAGCTAGCAACAGTAGGGCAGGGACTTCCTAACCCGACTCGACGCGGCACAGCCGTCCCCTTCCTACACCCCAGAAACCCCGAGCTGTGGAAGCCCGTCGCACCGCCCTCAACTGATATTGCTTCCATTTGCGAAAGTTCAGTCACATCCCCGCCCGATGACCCTTGTCGAGGCCTAGGGGCCTCGCGTGACGAGCACGTACAGCACAGGAGGCACTGACAGTTCAACTTGAAGTTCCGTACGGCTTCTCGAAGTGATCGAGTCAATCACAGGACTTGACTCCGTTCACGGCGCCTCCAGTTGAAATCGCGCTCGGACCGAAAAGTAAACTTCGCATTGGAATGTCGTTCGGAGTTCCAAGAAACCGTAACATGCAGCCAGCAAAACTAGCCCGAGCCTTCGTCTAGGCCTACAAAGTCCTGCATCCCTCATCTCTGCGGAAAGCGAAGGACTTGATCCTTCGAAACGGCAGGCAGCGTGCAACAGCGAAGCCAACGGGAAGAACACAAGAAGTCGTGCAACTTTCTGCTGTCCTCGCGTTGGTGATCGAGTTCATTCTCTGAGTTGTGACCAGCTCTCGTGGCCGAGGGGAAGCTTGCGTCCGATCAGCAAGCACGCCAGCTCAAGGAAGCAGCTGTTCAGGCGGCTTTTTTTACGGGAAAGCCATTTTTCATTCAGTTCCCAGTGCATTGTCAGGAGCGGTTTGAGAGCGAGCGCGCAGCTCGGGAACTGCAACGCCCTGACCTTGGATTTAGCACGTGAGCCGGCCAGCTACCATGTCGACCGTCCGAGGGCGCGAGCTGTTGGGAGTCGTGGCTCGAGAGCGAAAAGCCTTTGAACGGCTCACCGCGGCTTATCTGCAGAGTCGTTGCCCATATGCTGTGAAACCTTATCACTGCTGCCATGCTGGACATAATCATCAGGTTCTCGAGCAGAGCCTGCTGGCTGTGGACGAGTTGGCTCGCCGCGAGATGGAGGCGGCTTGCATGTTCTGACTGTGAGAAGGGCGTGATTTGGAGCCGGCCGGTTCCAAGAAATCCTGGCACTTTGCCCGCAATCGAGCTACCTGAATCAGGCACGGGCACGGGACACCCGCCGGCTCTGGGATGCACTGGACAACGTCTCCGACCCGGCTCAGGCCTCGGCTTGCTCGGTGCGAGGGCCCGCGCCAGAGGGGGGCGTCAGGGAAAGTGGAAGGGGACGCGTCTTCAGATTCTGGCACAGCTCGGGCTCAAAGGCGGCTAAGGCGTTTAGAGACGCCCCGCTTGGCCTTCACTAGGAGGGCAGCAATGCCCCGGATACGCACTCTGAATACCAAAAAGGCAGATTCCAGAGCTGCACTGAAGCACTGGAGTGTCTGCAGCGCGTTTGTTCTTATCAGGCTCCTGAAGGATGGGATGACGTTGCTCCCCAGTTGGAAGAGTTTGCAAACCAGATGCCGGAGCCCCGTCATTTTCAGGGCTTGGCACTATCCTTCAGGCTGTCCTCTGGTGTTGAAGGCGAGATGCCGTCAACGAGCCGCATGAGGGCAAGCGACGCAACGAGGCGGGCACATGAGTTAACAGAGATCTGCATGACCTACCTTGCACTTTGAGAGTCTTGAGGCCACCTGGAAAATCACGAAGATCCACTGGGAACGCTCCAGGTTGGGGCAGTCTAAGTAGACTCCTTCTGTCGAATGCCACCATGCATCATGTGGCACTGGCCAGGTATGTCTACGAGCTCTACTACAAGAAGAAGGCGTCGGAGAACGGTTTCCAGAGCTCTTCCCAGGTCTGATTCATTGAGCTGACTTCTTCTGCGCCTTCGTTGACAAGGCGATTACGAGAGAACTCTATGACTGGCTGCTGCAAGAGAAGTACGCAGTCACTCAGAAGAGATTTGGCTTTTCCCAGCTGTAAGGCAACTTGTGGCAAACTGCCAAGGATGCCTCGCTGATCGCGAAGTGGCGGAAGCCGGGCTTTGAGTACCTCTGCTCCCTTATGGCCATCGACAAGAGAAACACAAACTTTGGAACGACAGCCATATGCAACTTGGCAAAGTAATGCATCATCGCGATCGGGTTGGCTTTGTGACGACCGAGAACCCGTACTGGACAAGCGTTGCCTCAGATACACCGCATATCACCGCATAGCTTCTTGCGGAGTTGAGCATGAGCAAGGTCGGGTGCCTTTGCACTTGAGGAAGGCAGGTGCTGCACAGCCGGCAGTCTCGACAGGTGGGAGAATCTGTGCCTAAAAGGCCTCCAGCACCCCCGTCCCGTGGGGCCATGTCCATTGCAAGGCTGCATCTCTTGTTCTTCGCAAGAGTGTGGGCGGCTTGGAGGGCCCATTTGGTGGGACTCCCCGCGGCCAGCGGATCTCATCGGTTGGGCGAAGGTGCTTTTAAGCAGAATGCACAACAAAAAGCCCCTTTTGTCTTCGAACGTCTTCGGCAGGCTGGCTGCCCAACAGCTGAGAAGCCGGCCAAGAAGCGCAAGGCGCAGGAAGAGGGCGAGGACCGAGCCACGTGTGGACTGCGCCCACCGTCATCTGAAAGTGCGACATGTCGGGCAGGAAGCCGAGCTGGAGGCACGAGCCGCAGCGCTGCGGCGCGGTGTGAATGCAGGCCTCAGGCGCGCAGATACTCACAACATTTGTGCTGATGTGCCTGTCTTTGTGCACTCGGCAATCTGTCGTCCCTCTATATCTCATTGCAGGGCAGCCGAAGCAGATGCCTTGGAAGCTGCTGCTGCTGCCTTCCGCGGATCAGCGGAGAAGGCTAAGGGTTGGGATCCAGATGTAGGGAATGTTGCTACTCGTAGGTACCTGATGCAAAGGCACCGCCGCTTCGCATGCACGATGGCGACGAGGAGCAGAAGGAAGGGAATGAAGATGGGAATGATGAGCCCAATGAGGCGGAGCAGGAAGGCTGAACGCTGGCGCTGACCCACTGCAATGTCGCGGATGAAAAGAAACAGAAGCTGCGCGCTGCGGGGAATCGGGGGTGGCACATTGTCGGCAATGCTAGCAGGATGTGGAGGCTTCGCTGCCGTCCCAGCCGCTGACGAGTTTCCTCAGGCCAACGCTGGTGTCGACTTAAGCCGGCAGGGCTCAGGGCCAGATCAGCTATGGGTGCGCAGTCAAAGGGCAGGCAACCTCCAACATGCCCCTCGTGCTTGTGCTTCGTTGGGTAGTCGGACCGCGAGCTGTACTGCAAATGGGAGCTTGTCTGTCGCAGCATCTACCACATCTCAGGCCCTGCGAAGAATATCTACGACTGGAAGAGTGGTTCATTGCAAAACCTGCAAATCTACTTTTTGCATCAGGGTTCGCCTTGTGTGATGGCCTGCATTATTACACATCTACCTGCGCCAGTACAACACACAGAAACGAAGAAGTTCCCTCGTTCCTAGTTTGCAGGCTGGGAGGGCGCAGCCGGCATGACGGAACGGAGCTGAGGGAGAGCTAACGTAGGCTAGCTGTGATACGTCCGGAATGCTTGCATCTTAAGACTTGAAGGTTCTCCAAGCCCTGAAAGCTCGGCGAGTGTTTGTGACTGCTGCCCAAGCTTCCCGATCGTGTCGCAGGCCGTCAATGTGGGGACTTAGTTTGTGCTTAGCTTAAGGCGTGCTGTCAAAGACACAGCCGCGGCAGCTACAAAAAGAGGAACGCAGCCGACGTGGGAGAAGATGAGCTGAAGGTGGTGACCAGCAGCTGAGAAGGGAATCCATGAGACTGGAGACCCGCTGTCGGCTCTGAACCGAGCCGCGCGTCTGCGAGGGGGGTCTTGCGCCTTTTCAGCCGCTGCCCCGCCGCTCACAAACATGGAAGTCGAGGCGAGGCCCGCAACACTGGCCTATGCATGAGGGAAATGCGCTATCTGGTTTCAGGTCCTCCGTCATAATGGCATTCCTGAGCCACGAACCAAGCCAGCTTGTGATTTATGTTCTGTCACAGCTGGACAGTTGAACTCCAGGTCCAGCATCCTTTCGATTCGTGTGGGAAGTGCGCCACATTTGAATAGGAGCCTGTCACATGCTTCGGTCCTTGCGAAGGCGAGGTTTGCAAATGCTTGGAAAGGTACCCGTCGCCAAGTCCACGTCTCGCAGTTGGACAGGCTTTAGCCGCCTCCATGTTCTGGCCTTCTGCACCTTTTCCAAACCGTTTCCAGGCCACTGAAGTTCCCAACCAAGCTCGAGGACCGCCTGAGACCGCCTGACCACCTGCTGAAAGCCCGGCTTTGTCAGTACTCCTGTGCAGGAGTGCTCCTCTGTGAAGGTCAGCACATTGCAGCAAGCCAGTTGCTAGCTCACTTGCCGTGCAACACAGGTCGAAATTCTGGACGTTGCGGGCACCGCGCGCGTGTCGTGCAGTCCATCCACGTGGCATTCACAGGGAAGAAAATCCATGGCATGCCACGGCCATTTCGCTTTCGGAGCACTGCAGGTCGGAATACAGCATTCCCTTAGAGTCGCCGCTCGAGGGAGAAGGCAGCACCGGCATGGAGGCACGGCCGCGTGCATGGGTTGGAGGTCAATTCCTGATTGATTCCTCTGCCTCAAGTACCCCAGGTTGGCATCAGGCTTGGCGGCGCAGGTGCTGGCCTGTGCAGTGACTCGCATCGCGCATCTGACACCTCCCCGAGTGAACCGCGCAGAGAGAGCAGCGAAAAGAAGCAGGCGCGGAAGTCTCGCAGGGCGCTGCAGAGGTCGGGGCCGCGACCCGCATGTAACAGCATGTACACATCCGCTCGCTCGCATCTTGCTTGCGTCGCTCGGAGCACCAAAACAGGAGGCAGAAAAGAAAAAGGAAGACGACGCCAAGTCATATTTGGAGGTGCTTTCCGGTTGAGCAGACTTGCAGAGCATCTTTGCAGCGCCCCATCTGCTGAGAAACATGGGCTGACTTCCTTCATGCAGTTCCTCATCCAAAGCCTGATGAAGGCAGGTAGCTCGCGAACAACAGCAACAGCAAAGCCAGCAAACAAGTCCATAGTACAGCACTTTGTTTAATGATCCGCTCAGGACAAACCGGAAGACCCGTGCGCTGGAACACTTCATGCATGCTTCCACATCCTGATGAATCAAATGCTTCCAGCAGACAGCTATCAGGTACAAGTTCCTTCAGCGGCAAGTGACCAAAAAGATGATGGCGCGAGCCTCGCTTGGTGGATCTGGTGACCTTAGGCCCAAGAGCTGTTGCTTCATTCAAACTGAGAAGCGAACTCACTGCCGCTTAGATCACCGAGCTGTCAAGTGGAGTTTCAGCAGTCGGGCTCTTGGACTCTCACGGTTTACCGGACCTGTGCCTGAAAACTTCTCAAGCAGAGAGGCAGTGGAACTACTCAGGACCAGAAACTGGAGGAGATGCTGACGAAGTTGAGCTCCGAGGCACAGAGCACTGATCGGACTCGCTTTGTCATGGCGCTATGAGCTTCAAATGATGCAGGTGACAGACTGCGTCCCTGTAGAGCAGCTGCAAGACCTGCAGAAGCAGGCGGAGGAAGTAGGCTGGGGAGCCTTGCCTGCTTGCTTTACTAACTGCATGTCACTACAATTCAGGCGACCAGCTGCGGAAGGACAACAAGGAGCTGAGAGAAACGCTCGACCTGCTGAAGGGCAGGCAACTGCAGGGGCTCCAAAGATCGCCGGCTTTTTCTCTCCCACGAACAACGGGTTCGGAAGGTACCGCTCCCTTCTAGTCGAGAACTCGGAGTTAGCACAACAGGCGCGAGTGCATCCCGCCCGCGGCATCGTTCTTGACAGGAGCTAAGCACGCTGCAACATGGCCTGCGGATAAATGCTGCAATCGCGCTCCAAGCTAGCTCTCGCTCAAGCGCTTCTAGGAATCGGCGGGGCTTCATCGCATCGTAGAATCCGGAGCTATACTTCTTCCAAAGCCTACGAAACGGGTGTACGAGGATGCCTCGCACCCGACGTGCACCCGAAGCTTCTGAGTTGGTGTGCCTCGCATCCGGACTCGCCTTCCGCGCATCCTCGGCGCATTTCTGCGCATTCCGGAGCGTCAATGCCTTGAATAGTTGTGCAACCGCTGCTGGTGCAGTGGAGTCACACTGGCCGTATAAAATATTGCCAGCAGGCTGCCTGGATCTGTGACAGTAGTGACAGTGAGTGCGAACACGGCGCACAAGCCCACGTGCCAGGTCGGAGAAAGTGCAGAAGGCCTTTTGGATTTGAGGGGCAAATTGGAAGGCTGCACGGTACACCGGGCTGGCCTGCACAGGCTCCGACCTGATTTCCATGCAGGCAACTTTTGAAGTACGTCAAGCTGCTTCTGTAACCAACACCATTTGGTGCAGGATGATGTGGGAAAGATGGTAAATGAGAACGCCTTGCTGGTGTCCGAGCTGACAAGCACCTGGCCTGCACGCAGAACGCAGACTACTGCAAGTTGCGGAGAGAGAGAGAGAGAGAGTGTGTGTAGCCATTTTGGCTCAAGTACTACACCTGTGCTTGGGGGTGTTGTGCCACCCTCTTGTGCGGGGGGCGAGGCAGAGAGTTGACCTGGGCTGAGCCCCCGGGGGAGCTCTTCTGCCTTGTCCTGTGGTGCTTGAGCACATATCCGCAGCCGTGGTGCTTAAGCTAAAGCCCCGAGTCCTTTCTTCTCTCTCCCCCTGAACCTGAACGAGGCCCTTCTTCGGAAGGTGGCCCTCTAGTAGGGGGACGGGGCATACTTTGTGACTGTGGACCTGTGGGTGATCTTTCTCGACTACGACAG
>CAJNJA010084797.1:0-20507 GCA_905231915.1 Symbiodinium necroappetens
GTGAGCCCGGGCGCAAGCGTACGCAAAGGGTTTTTTTTTTGTCGGCGGGTGCAGCGTGATCCCGCACCGTGGTTGTTGGACTGCTCGGTTGCACTTTTGCTATGAAGGTCTAACAGGTAAAAATGTTACGAGACCAGAAATGTCTAAAACTTGTGAGGTGGGCGAGGGTGGCTTGTGTTTTTTTGTCAAGCCTTTTTCAGGCTGGCAGCTTGCCGTCCGATCCAAATCAATACTTGCGCAAAAAAGTTTAATCTTGAGTGAATAACTGCAGCTGGGCGATGCTTAAGTAAGATGCGACGCGGTTGTTGAAAGTGTGTTGCGGCAACACCATGCTTTGGACAGGGTTTGGCCGACCGATTCCCGACATGGTTGGAGACGGTCATTTGCACCGACGCTTGGATGTCCGGATTAAGATGTGCAGGGATCGCGTGCTTCCTTGTACCACCAAGTCACCGGAAGCTGACATGCGCAGCCCTCGCGCCGTGGCGTGGGTCAAGGTTGGGACTTTCACACATTTTGGCCACAAGGTCTTGCGTCCATATGTGTCCTGCAAGTTTTGCTGGAGTTGTTTGTTTGTTCCCGCCGTCATGAGGACACAGGTGCCTTGTACGTGGCCGACATGTCGCAGCATTGCGTTCGGCGCCTAGGACCTGATGGCATCAGTTATTCGTGCTTAGCTTGCATCACATGGGGTCGGTGTTTGGGAAACGAAATCGTGCGAAAAACTAAGGTGTGGGGCTGCACTCCTGGACAAGTGCCTGGCATCGTGGCTGGCCAACAGGGCCTTCGTGGTGGCAGTGCAGGCGGTGTAGACTGCATGGGGCCTTGTGTTTGTCGAGCCCCCTGCGCTGCACAGGCCCGCGCTGGCCAGGAGACGGATGCGACGGGCGCATGGCAGCGCTGGAATCTGGCCATGTTGAAAACACTAAAACATAGAAACGCCACACGATGACTGACAGCAACGGTGCGTAATGGTTGTGATTTCTTGCCGATCGTATCCGAACGTCACGCACCATCCACGCCAAAGTTGGAGTCGAGCGTGCTCTATATTTTACGGCACGTATTGGCACGTCGTACAACGCCGTTGTTTGGGACAGTGGGGCATCCCAGAATGTAGTATGGTGTAAGCAGGACCTTGCAATCAAAAGATGCGATTGTGTCACGCATGTTCGCCCAGATCTGCGAAGCTCAGGCAACACGTCGAACAACATGTCCCTTTCTTTTCACAAAAGTTTGCGGGAGTCAGCACTCAACTGGTGAATTCGGCAGTCAGGAATACCCTCACGACGTTGCCTTGTCAGATGACGAGATGACTCTGTATGCCCCGCGTTTTGCACATGTCGTGGATTTTGTCACGAAGCTGCAATTGCCAAGTGCGAGTTGCAAGCATGTCGCCAGCTGAGGTTTGCGAGCTCTATGCCGTGAGGCCATTGCCGTGACGCGTGTTCACAAAAGAAATGTCATGTTGCTGCCAGAATGGTACGGAGCATGGAAACACTGCAGCATCCTGCCGCTTTGGACCGCAGGGGATGACGGACGAAATGGAGGGATGGCTTAATCGGCGTGATGAGTCGCAACGGCTGAGTGCCCTGTTGCACAGGGCGTTGGATCTAACGCGGCAGCCACCAACAATGCGAACTGTGGCTTGGCAAGGATCTGTTGCACGGCGGGGCCGTCCATACAGAATGTTGGATTGCAATTCACGGCAGTCGTTTTATGCCGACGTTCGAGAAGATCAGGTGTTCCAAAGTGAGTATGGTCTTGGTGGCATTGCGTTCTCAACAATCGGGCAGTCGCCAGCTTGCAAGAAGTCGTGAGCGGGATTTCGCAAGTCAGTTTGCTGTATTATGCCGTCTTGGGATATGTTGAGATGCCGGTGGCCGAGCGTCGTTTTGAGTTCATTGTGGCATGATGCGGCATGTGTCTGCATGTGTCATCAACTATATCGAGCATCGAGTCCACGAGCCGAAGTGTCTTCGGAACAGTAAGTTTTGAAGTGCCTCGTCGTTGCCGTGCACAGTGGGCATTTGCTTCTTGAAGTGCCGCTGAACGAGCGGGGAGCCCAGGGCACATTCATTTCATCTTCGACACTGGTAGACTTCACGATGCAGTTGCCTGAGGACCGGAAACGAACAATATTTCGATGGTGCCAGTGCCAGAGCCCATGTTGCAATTAAGCTACATACAATAAGCGAATGTGCGAAGTCAGCAGCCAGACCGAGGACAGATGCCAGCGTCCTTCAAGGTGGTGGCGGGAACTGGACGCTCATCGACGATTTCTATTTCCAACATACTCCAACCTTCGTGATGCGTCGCCCAAGCGATACAGGACGTCAGATTTACCAGGTCTTAGCCGGAAGCATCCGGAAGCAGGATCAGTCACACCAGCGTTCTGCGAGGTCAACCTGGCCCCTTGGTGTCCGAAGCTCCGGCTCTGCACGCCGCGATCAATAACCCTTTGAAGGTGAAGGCACCCGCAGGGCTGCACTAGCTAAGTGCGATTTCGACTGTCACGATCCCTGCCGGCAACGGCCGACTGCTGTGTATCCTCGTGCCCGAGGTGTCCAAGACGGGCGACATCATTTTCTTGGAAGCAGGGCGCCTTCACAGCATGTCGCACATGCCGCTTGCATCGTTTGGCTGAATGCGTTGGCATGGCGAGGAACCGTGCATTGCGAATGTTGGAGCGATCCACAGGAAAGCTGATCACCTTGCGGCTTGGTGGAGCTTTGATGTTAAGGTTTCTGTACCCCGGCCAGCAAACAGCAGAGGACCTTAAGTTGTTGAAGTTCTCCTAGGTCTTCGGCAGTGGATGCCCCCGACGGCTTGGCACTGACGCCTCAAGGAGCTTGCTGCAGCGTTCGACACATGGAATTGCCATAATGGTGGGAGTCTTGCCTTTCATGAACACCTGTGCTCAGCGGCGCATGCGACGCATAAGAAGTAGTGTAGTGAATGAAGCAACGGACAAGAAACTGCATGCAAAGGCATTCGGATGTCAGGGGCATGTCTTGCATCAGCCAGTGCTGTATAATTAGCTTTCTTTCCTGGTCGCCTCGCAGCTGACTGCGGGTAACTTGCTGGTGTCGTCACAGCTTTGAAGGCACGGCCTTCATCGCAGAGGGCCGCAGTTCGGAGGCAGAAGCGCAAGCCGGGGACAAGCGAGATTTAAGAAGCGTGGCTCTAATGGCCCAATTCCGCAATACGATGCTTACAGTCTGTGGTGCATTGCATCGGGTCACAGATGTGGAATCTGCAGCATTCTTTCTCACAACTGGGACGCGCACCCCAGATCCAGAGCGCCGCACCTGAGCTTGGGCAGGTGCTGCAGTTCCGCCCGAGTTCGAGCATCGAGTGGAACTGGGGCACTTGCGCGGGCACAGGCCGGTGCCCCACTAGTTGCCAAGCAGAGTTGCTTGCTCCTTTTGCTGGTGTGCTTGGCATGATAGGGCTTTGCAACCTGGAGAGTGGGTGGGGCTTGGCTAATGTCAGTGTCAACTACGTGGATCGCGGTGAGCCTGGTTCTTTGTGAGGTGAGAGCGCCAGCCTGCCTTTGCCGCGCCACCTCATTCCGAACACAGCTGGCGTGTGGTCCCTCGTCGGGAATCATCGAGCTCGACGGACCAAGTCTTCAGATGTGGTGGTGACAGAAGCAGCCTGTGGGAGTTGGCTGTTTCTGGCTTATAACAGGGTAGGTATGGTTTTGGGTTTCGAGCTGAAGCACGTCAAACATCTCCTGCCAGTAGGCATTGTTTGCATCCCTATCCCAACAGAGACCCAACCGAGTCCCGGCTTGTTGTCAAGAACTTGCTCAGGCCAGGACTTGGAAAAGGGCAAGTATGCTGGAAGCTCGGGGAGATGGTCTTCTCCAATTTATGGAATCTGATTTCTGAGGTTTCGGACGTCCTGAATCAGAACGTTCGGTTCAGAGGTTTGGAAGGGCTTCGTGATGGGCTTCATGTAGTTTCTACGTGCTATATGCTTGCGAGGGTCGGTCGTGCCAAATGGGATTGCTAGCTGCTAAACTTAAAATTTTACCTCCAAACCAGGAACAGCTGTTGCACTGTTTTGCCTTGCGTGCTCGCCTGCACATGCACATTACCGACAGAGCCTATGTAGTCAATAGTCGCAGTTGTGCAATGTTGTGCATTGTGCAAGTATCGAGCAGGCCCTAAACACACCAACACCAGAGTCACCTACGACTCTACGACGTTAAAAACCTACCACCTGCCTACCGCGGTTTCCTTTTGACGATCCTCCTGTGACTGTCGGCCACCCTGAGCCTGCCGTAATTCATCAAGCGTCAACGATGCACGACACTCCTCCCGAGCAAGCCTGACACCGAAGCACGCGGCTTAAACTGGCTTTGCCTGGCCGCTGGACGCAGCTTATGCCAGATTGTTGGAGGAAAGGGAGGCCCAGGCATGCAGCAATCAGAAAGCCACTTCTTTCTTGTGCCTCGCAGATGGCCCTGCCTTGGCTGCGCAGCTGGCGAGGCCACAAGGCCTGTGCTGGGTGCCTGGCACCCCGGACGAAGTTGGTTTTCGCTTCGAGGCGTGGAGGCTCCTCAAGTTTCTGCGTTTTTCAAATCAGCTCCGTGATTGCTTCGTTGTTGGCCGGGCCCGACCACTTGAAAGAATCACTGCTAGCCGAGTCGAGGGATCTATGTGCGATGATGTGCGCTGGCCTTGGCTCCGAGGCTATGGCTTGCTGATATGTGACGTCCAGTGCCATGCCATTTTCTTGGTCCGGAGGCCGGAGCGTCGGGTTCCTTGCTTTGCGATCTGGCTTCTGAGAATTCCAGGGTGGATCCCTGGGCATGGCACCGCACCTTGGCAGAACCTCGTAGGAATTCATGGAATGCAGCCTTGCAGGTTTGGCTGTTCTTGCATTGACAGCGAAATCTGGACAGCAGGAAACTGAAAATCTCGTCTGGGTATCGGTGTCATCAGCAGTAACGCAGGGCAGCCCTGCAATGTGGTCCCGAAGGTCGCTGGTGCACGCCGTTTACCGTGTTGTTTTGAAACACCTTCTCAAAACACCACAAGTCGTGTCACAGAGGGGCGATCGCCGTGCCGCGTGCGCTCGCAGCGCTGGGCCGCGCCACGCTGGCAGGGGTGTGGGAGGCTGAGGTGTGGGCCCAAGTTTGAAGAATCTGGAAGCAGATAGGAGCGCTCTCCTGGGAGTAATCTCCTTCGCCCAAGCCATCATATATGGCTTCGGCCGTAGCCTGCCGTAGAATTTAGTAGGGTTAAGCCAGCACAGGCTGGCTGCAAGGCGCCTGCGGCAAAGCTCGAAGAGCACGTGGACCTGCGTCGCCGTTCGGGACCCACTTTGCGGCCGTGACATGTTGTGATGCGACTTCGTGTGTTTACATGTGTTTGTGTGTGTGCGCAGCTTCTAGTGAGTTCAGTATGCTGCAGGCGACTTGCGGCTTTGGAGGGTTGCAGAATGATCCAGCTCTGTTGACCATACTCGTAGCTGCAGATAGCGAGGGCTCTGAGATCTGCTCGGGTACGGTTGGGTGTGGCTGGGTGGATTCGTTTGCCTGCCGTGTCACCGGATGTTGTGCAATGGTTCGTCTGGTTTTATCAGCTCTTGGGCGATGTCTGACTTACATACCACTCCGGAGACGCAGCTGGTGTTAGGAGCCTCAGCTACGACGATGATGGCACAGCACATGAACCTTGATCGGCAGGCTCCGCACAGTGTGTGTGTGTGTGTGTCTCTCTCTTTCTCGGTGTCAAGTGCCAGATGTTATGCGTTCCAACAAACCAATGCGCAGAGCCGGGCTGTGCTGATGTACAATCCTGAAGACCAAAAAGTCTAATGTAACACTTGTTGCTAAATGACCGGGAAGCTCCAAGCTCCAACTGCATGGACAGGTTCTCCTGCTGCTGCTTCATCTCCCAGACGAGGACTCACACACTCCCACGTCGCATGTTCTATGGAAAAAAGGGACAGACAGCGCGTACTGAAGTGTCGAAGCGTGGTTTGAGATGGCCATTTTAGGCAGGACAATTTCTAGAGGCTATCGTGGGCAGGAGCTAACAGCTGGCCTGTGCAAGGAGTTTCGTCGCGTGCTCTCCTTCTGGGGGGAAGCCGATGGTTTTTCAGTCGAGTGCAGAGACCGAAAAAAGGAGTCGGGGCGGTTTTCGGTGCAGCTGGAGGGTGAGATCTTCAAAGTGTGGACTGAGCATTCCTAGCACCATGGTCCACAGTGGCTCGTTGGGTTGCGAAGCTCACCCTGAGGCTTTGGAGGAAGAGCGACGTGGGCTTGCGGAGGACGCCGGCGGAGCTGGGAGCAGCTGACCTGCCGAGAGTTTCCAAGACATCCAATCTACTGGTGCAGCTTTGCCCCAAGCAGCTGGCAAAGATGTGTGTGTGTGTGCGCGTGATACGGGGCAGCATGCAGGAGTTGCGAGGAAGACAGCTCAGGACCACCCGAGGGCACCAGGGCATCTTTCGACCATTCGATACTGCTGCAACTTCACTACCGTCACAGCTATTCAGCTATTGCTCCTGCCACGTGCTGCTTGCACTCGTCTATGTGTCAGATTGACCGTGTCGCGAGGTGGGGCTGGATCCACGTGGAGGGTCGTCTTGTTTAGGTCCCAGTGCAATATGCTCCTGTTCTTACTCCTTCCAGGATCGAGGAAGAGCGGAGCGCACTGGGCTACGACCAGGTCTGAGGGAGATGGCCCGGTAGACTTTTCGCCGCTTGCGATGCAGATGCATTGGCCGGAAGCCTCAACCCCTCGGCCCGTTTGCAGGAGCGGCTCCAGATCCTTACCGGCCACCGTGAACCTGAAGACGATCTCATCGCGCTGTACCCTGGCGCAGTGGGCTCGCGCGTAGTGGGCCGTGATGTCCGGGCTTTCTTACTGAGTATGAGATAGTTTGGAGATTTCAATTCCTAAACACCTTCGAACTGGCTGACCCCAGGAATGTCGGTGGAGAGGTCTTCACAACCAGGAGATCCACGCTGTGTGTCTTCGATGCGACCTGGCGCACCAAGTTGGACAACAGCTTGTCCAAGTGCCGATGCCGCAAGGCCGGTGGCAGAGGCAGATCTTACCTCTTGGGTTGAGCTGCCCAGGATTCTTACCTGTCCAACCTGTTCTCGGGACGGTGGGAGGCGAGCATTGAGAAAGACAGTCGCTCAGCAGCAGGGCTAGTTCATCACATTTCATCACCATATCAGAAGGGAAGCGAGCTCAGGTGGTGGCCGCTACTTCCTGGACTTCGACCCAGTGTGCTTCCGGCTGTAGCCTGACCGGACTTCCTTCGGGGCTCGGGACTCCTCAGCCCTTTGAAATTTGTGATCATTGTAAGCTCGCTTTGAGTGCTCATCCGCTTCGGCGGGTGCTCTAAAAAGGAACTTCTGGCACACAGCATATGCATAACCTCATGCAGCTTCCTCCGTAAGTTTTCTCGATGTGCTACACGCGTGAAGGTTGTTGAACATCCTGCGGACCAAGCGCTTCGAGAGCCAGCGTGCCCCTTTCCCCCTGCCGAAGGTGTGGTGGCTTTGATCGATTTTTCGGTTTTTTTGGCAGTTAGGGGGGTTGCCCACGGTGATGGAAACTGAGACCAGTCTATGGGGGGGGGGGTGGGGGCAACATTAAGCCTAGGCCTAGGCCTAAAATGGGCCTTTGTGAGCAAGTCTGGCTAGAACCACTTCTGGCAGAGATGTGATGTGAAGTGCCCAGCAGGTTCCACCGGAAAAGGAAGAGCAGTTCTGGCACCTCGTCGAGTACTTTGGCCTCACGGAGGCCTTCCAGGAGGCCAGCTGTCTCCGCAAGTGAACTGCTGAAACAGGGCTAGTCAAACCTGCCTGATGATTTTCTTGCAAGAAGTTTCGATCGCTGCTACAGCGGCCAGCGAAGCCACCACCAGTGGGTCTTAGGTGGAGGCTGCGGCCGCTGCGAGTGCAGCAGCCCGGCGGCCGAAAACGAACGAAGGCACTCAGCTCCGGAAGTTCCGTTTCACTGCCACTTCTTTGCTCCCTATAAGCAGACCGTGGAGCTGTGCGTAGGGTCTCGGACCACTCGTGTCTTCCTTCCAGGCGTTCGCCTGTGTCTTGTTTCTGGTGTTGCTTGTGTCTTTTTGCTCGCCATCCTTTTGCAGCCTTCTGGGGTCTGGGCTGAAGGCAATGGGCAGGGCTCCTTACGGTTTTTGCGGTTTCTGGTGTAGGGCTTGAGGTTCTTATCCTTGTGGTGTTTGGCCTTTTTGGGTTCTGGCTTTAGTGTTGGAGTTTCGGTTTCGGCCTCGCTCAGGTTGGATTCGCTCCTATTCACTCCTTCGGATGTTCGGGGTTTTGGGGTTCGGTGTTTGACTTTCCCTTTTGACTGGGGTTTGCAGGCAGTGCAGCGGTTGCCAGAATCCATCGCACCAGAAAGCTCAGCTAGTTCACTTGAGTCTTTGTTCTGTTGCCCGATAGCGCCCTGAAGATTTCAGAGGGCCGAAGGTTAACATTTTCGATTTTCCGGTCACACCACAGGCGTCTCGTTCGAGACTGTTGCTCCCAAGAGTCTCCCAAGCGATAGACCGACACAAGCGACACCAACAAATACACAAGCGATGCCCCTTCCCGCAAAACCATGTACTCCCTGCTCCAGACTCGACCAGTCCTTCGCAGCCAGCGCTGGGTGCTTCTCTGATGCAGTTTCCGGGCCGGATCAGAGAGCCACCAAATGCCACCAACCTCGCCTGAAACGTCCATGGGCGACAGAGCGTAGGCATAGACCGTAGGTCTGCGGGCGCTCTGCTTCGCACTCTCCGACAGGCACAGCTTGGGCCACGTGGGCCGGGAGGGGGCAGAGCTTCGTCCTTGCAGGCTGCCGGCGAGCCGCCCGGGCCTGGTGGGGCCTCGGAGGCGCACGCGCCGCCTGCAGTGGCTGGTCCGGGTCGCAGCTCGGGCCTGACCTAGGACTCGTAATCACAATGTAGAACAAGGGCACTAGCTCACTAGCAGTCACCTCAGCCAAGGACAAGCCTTCAGCCCAGACATGACTGCCACGGTTACCGAGACACAGGCAGGCATCTTTCGTGTTCACTTGTGCCTGAGCCCAGTGCAATCGCCACGATGCAATGGGAGTTCGTCCCTCCATTAGCGCCACAAAAAAAGCATCGAACCCATCATGGCAGAAGCCAACCATGTGTCCAAGAATCGGCCCAGTCAAGGCAGTCAAGCAAGCATCGAATCCTCGAGGCACAAGGCTTCCAGCTGCGCAAAGATCCGCCAACACGCTGTCCTTACCACGAGTACAGTCAAGAATGCAAGCATGCAGCTCAGCTGTGTAGCACAGCCTTGGAAGGCTCAAAGCCTGAAAGCGCAGGAAGCAACAGAAACTACTGGTCTGAATTGTTCTGATAGTGTTGGAATTGGAAGGCATTTGCCACTTTCCCGACGACTGGGCCTGATGAATTTGCTGCTGTAGCCGAGCCGCAGCGTGCAGCTCCGGAGGAGAGGACATGTTCTGGGCTTCTGGATGCCAGGCATCAGCTGCGTAAGTCTAAGCTTCACTGGAGTCTGTGCGCACACAGTTCCGGAAAGCAGAACTCAAGCTTTCTTTTCGTGGTCCCCAGTACCTCAGAACCTGACAAAACGTGGCCCCGATCTGCAGGTCGCCTCCACCACCACCTTCATCTCGGCCGCAAGCCAGGTGTGGTTCGCTCGAGAACGATTTGGTCTCTGCATGTCTCGGCATCGGAGGAGTCATTGATAGCCATTCCGTCTGAAGACTCCTTCACGGTTGCGTTTCACTCAATTGAGCACTGCGCCTGTCAGCCATCCGCGTCCGGCCCCGCGACTGCTTCGGCCAGAACTCCTGGCTGGTCCAGGCAGGCAACGGTCCACGCATGACATGCCATGACTCAAAGCTCGCGTTCGGCTTGCGAGGAAGGTCGCGCATCGGCTAGCAGCCGTAGAGGAGCCCCGACCGCTTGTCAACCACTCATGCAGTCGGTGAGACCGAAAGCGCAAGAGCTAGCCTGGCGACGTCTGATTCTTTTAGTATCTGTTTGGCTCGTGAGGCCTGCATGCTGGACATGAATCGGAGTCTGTCGGCCTTTTCCCCCCCTACCCTGATTACAGCACTGTCTTGCAATGCTGGCTCAAGCTGTCACAGCGACTTGCGACTTCTGATTTCTTGCGCTTTGCAATCAAGATGGCCCCGAAGGCGGGAACCGCAGCGGTTGCCTGCGCTGGTCTTGCCGGGCTGGGCTTTGTCGCCTCCCCAGATTCGGGGAACCGACGCGTGCCGGTTGCTGTGAAGGCCTCTGCGAAGGCCTCTCCCGAGGCCGGCGCCGGTGGCGCCGGCGCCTTCACGGTCGGGACGGCGGCAGCCACGGCTGGTGCCATGGCGGTATCCACCCGGCGCAAGGGCCGAGCCAGCAGAGTCGCCTCGCGTGCCGAAGTGGCCCCGGGCGAGAAAGTATCGATTGTCCGGTCTTAAGCAAGAAGTTCGCCCCTGAAGAGATCTCTGCGCAGGTTCTTCGAAAGCTGAGTGGGGATGCGGGCACATACTTGAGTGCCAAGGTCCAGAAGGCCGTCGTGACTGTTCCAGCATACTTCAACGACGCCCAACGTCAGACCACGAAGGATGCCGGAAAAATAGCTTGATTGGACGTGTTGAGAATTGTCAATGAGCCCACTGCGGCATCGTTGGCGTATGGGTTGGAAAAGGCTAGCAACGAGACGATTCTGGTGTTTGACCTCGGTGGAGGGACCTTTGATGTCTCTGTGTTGGCGGTCGGTGATGGGGTTTGTGAAGTGCTCGCCACTGACGGCGACACCCACCTGGGTGGCGACGACAAGGTCATCGTGGACTGGCTGGCAGAAGATTTCCAAAAGACCGAGGGAATCGACCTCCTGAAGGACAGGCAGGCGCTGCAGCGTCTCACCGAGGCTGCGGAGAAGGCCAAGATTGAGCTGTCGCGCGTGCAGGAGGCCAAGATCTCCCTCCCTTTCATCACCGCCGATGCCACGGGTCCCAAGCACATCGAGCAGAGTTTGTCTCGTGCCAAGTTCGAGCAGCGCGCCAGCAAGCTCATCGCCCGATGCAGAACTCCAGTCGAGAATGCGCTGAAAGATTCCAAGCTGAGCGCCAGTGACATTAACGAGATCGTGCTCGTGGGCGGCTCCACCCGAATTCCTTCCATCCAGGCCCTTGCATCGGAGCTCGTCGGAGGCAAGAAGCACAACCAAAGCGTGAACCCGGATGAGGTGGTGGCTGTGGGTGCGGCTGTGCAAGCTGGTGTCCTGGCAGGTGATATGAAGGATAGTGTCCTGCTGGATGTAACGCCCCTGTCCTTGGCTGTCGAGACTCTGGGTTGTGTGGCCACGGTCCTAATTGCTCGGAATACCACCATCCCAACCAAGAAGACGGAGGTTTTTTCAACTGCCACGGACTCCCAGCCATCCGTGGAGATCGTGGTGCTGCAGGGTGAGCGGCAGTTCGCAACAGACAACAAGATTCTGGGAACCTTCCGCCTCGATGGTGTGCCGCCGGCAAAGCGAGGTGTGCCCCAGATCGAGGTGACGTTTGACCTTGATGCCAACAGCATCCTCAACGTCGGTGCCAAGGACCGTGGCACAGGCAAAGAGCAGACGATCACCATCGCCGGATCCTCCACGCTGGACAAGACAGATGTCGATAAGATGGTGCAGGACGCTGAGGCCAACGCTGCGAGGATGCCAAGCGAAAGGATAGTGTAGAGACCAAGAACAACGCAGAGAGCCTGGTCTACCAAACCGAGAAGCAGCTGTCCCATCTCGGTGAGAAGGTGCCTGCAGATCTGAAGGCCAGCGACCCCAAGCTGCAAGCACTGAAGGACAAGGCGAGGCGGAGCCGGACACCGAGCTCCTTGAGACAATGACTAAGGATTTGCAGGAGGAGCGCGGAGGGAGCAGCGCAAGGTGAGTCTGGAGCCCCACCGCCCGGCGATGCCAAGGCCAAGGACGACGTCATCGATGTGGATGGCCAGTGACGGGGGCCATCCGTGGTGCGACACCACGTCGACGCATGTCCGGTACGTGGCAGATGTGTACAGTGTGCAGGATTTTGACTTCAGACTTTCGTTGCATGTCGGACCAATCATGTGCGACTTGCTTTGGACGCAGCGAAGAGGCGTCGCCTGTAGCAGTTCAGATTTTCGCCAGGCCATGTGCTGTCAGGCCCGCAGCTGTTCTAGACAGTCTGATGGGTTTCCCAAGAGTGAATTCTACCGTGGCATACATGTGGGTTCCATTCGGAAAAGTTTGCTTGATGCACTCGGTTGGGGTTGCACTCTAGATCCACAAATTGGGAAGCCACTGCTTACGTTTCGCACAGTTCCCCAGAGGCCGAATGGCCGATACAGACACAAAGACCCTGTACCGTGAAGAAAAGGCCCGACGGCTTGCCGGCACCTCCCCGACATCTGTGATTCGTGAAAGGAGATCATGATGGGGGCATCCTATGCTTCGGTGCGCTGACCGGCAGTAGAGATCCAAAGACCAGCAAAACATTGCTGAGAGCAGACGGAGAACGAAAGTGAGATACGAGACGGGAAGGAAGACTCACAGACACGACAGACAGGCAGAGGTAGAGGGAAAGAGAGCCCGCGAGAGCCCACACGTTCGCGTGCGACAGGGAGCGGGAGCGAGAGAGCGAGAGGGAGCACGCCCTCTGGACCCCGTGAGTGAAGTGAACTGAAGTGAACTGAAGTGAAGTGGAGAGAGAGAGAGAGAGAGAGTGTGAGAATTGTGTGTTAGCTTTCAGTCGCTTCTTTTGTGCTTGTGCAACACCAGCTTGTGAACTGCAGCTCCTCCGCAGACGGGGCCCTTCTTGAGCTTTCAGCTTAGCGCGCAGGAAAAAGCAGTCTTGCGCTTCTCGTTGCCTTTAGCCGGTGACTTGTCAGTTGGCACCGGAGCCTACGTGCGCCATGGACCAGGCGTCGACGCTTTCGAGACCTCCGCCTCTTTCCTCGTTTATCGGGGATTCGCCTGGCGAAGCGGATCCGAGCAGCGGCCTGAGAACCTGAACTCAGGACATGGCGCGAGATCCAGAGCAGCACCGCGAACCCCTCGAGAGCTTCTCCGCCGCCTACCTCGACAGCTTCAGCAGGATGGCTTTGCTGTGGGTGTGATTCAGACCAAGCGGTCTACGTCGCCGACGGCGTCTGGGAGTGTTTGGCTTGCTCGGGAAGAGACTTTTATCGCCCGGACAGGATGCACCGAAGACAGACGACTACGGGGACATGGCTTTACATCCCGGCCCCCAATCCAGGACCGGATGCTGATGGCAACACTTCTTCCTCGACTTCATCGTCTACCTCGGGCGCTCCTCCGGCACCTCGGTTGAGCAGACGACAGCGGCGAGCCTTGAGGACTCGTGCTGGACCTCCTCCCGACTCAGAAGGACAAGCTTCAGAGGTTGGCGAATGGGCTGAGTCGGAGCGACCTACCGACGATCCCATCGTTGACCCCGACCACTTCGACTTCGACGTCTACCGGCGGCGCGCCGGGGCCCGAGGACTACCACTACGACGCGATCCTCCGCAACATGTCCGCAACGCACCTGTTCTACCTCAGCATCACAGAGGCAAGCTTGGGAGCCGCACCACAGATGCAGCGAAACAGGTGAAGACGGCCCCCGAAGCAGATGAACCAGAGCACCCGGCGTACTTGGAGGCAGCAGCTTTGAAAGGCGCCTCCCCGGCTCCTTCGTGGAACAGCAGGATGGGGCCGGAGCGCCAGGTCAAGTGGCGCGGGGGCACGCCACCCACTCCACCTGTGTGGCGTTACGATCGTGATGATCTACGCGCTTTTGCCAAATGGACCAGGAAGGTGAGGATTTGGGAAGTACAAATCGCGCCGTACATGCCCAAGAAGGAGGCCAGCCTCCTCCTCTACAATTCCTTGACCGGAGAATTGGAAGCAGAATTAGAACACGCTCCGCTGGAGCGGATCAACTCCAGCGAGGGGATAGAGTTCATTATCTCTTCGCTTCAAGCGCCAATGGAACAAAAGGCCATATTTCAGAAAAGGCGCTACCTGGCCGATTTCGAACAAATCGGCCGCTACGCCAATGAGTCGATGCGCTCCTACGTCAACCGTTACAAGCGAGCTGAACGCAACTTGGGTGCAGTTGGTATGGAGGTTTCTGCTATGTACGATTCCGATGCCAGGGGAAACAGGTTGCTCGAGCGTGCCAAGCTTGGCACGAACGACCAGCGGCTTATACTGGTCGGGTCGCGGTACTCTTTGGCCTTCGAGGATGTCTCCGAGTCGATGTGCATGCAATTTCCCGACTTCAGACCACCTCCTTCGACTGTCGGCCGTGATGGGCAGCCAGTCGTTCCCAAGGGGACCGGCAAGCACAGCGGGTCGGGCTACAAAGGCGGTTCTTCGTCGACTTCTTCTTCGGCGAGTTCACCGGGCAAGGGCGCAAAGGACTCGGGCAAAGGCTCCTTTAAGAAGGTCTGGGTCGTCGACCAGACGCAGTTCCAGGACATCCCCGAGGAGCAGGCCTTTGTTGATGACGACCAGGCCGACGATGCCAAGGAGGACGACCTCACCATCGACCACGACCAGGAGGAGGCCGGCGACCAGGAGCAGGACGAGAACGAGGCCGACGACGATTTAGCGGATTTGGCTCAGGTTCTGACCGTCACCGCTCGCCGCCTTAGTCGGTGAAGCTTGGCCGGAAGTTCTCCGGCGCCCCGAAAAAGACCCCGGCCCAGCTCAAGGCGACCACGACATGCATGGCGTGCGGCGAGGTCGGACACTGGAAGGGCGATGACGCATGCAAGGTGTCGTCGAAAAAGGCCCTGGCCGAGAAGGCTGCGAACGACAAGGGTTCGGGACGGGCCAAGGGCAAAGGCAAATCGGACGAAAAGCCCAACGACACCTTCCTCGTCGACTACGGTTCCCTCGACCTCTACGATGGCGACCAGGCCTATGGAAGTTTGTTCACGGTGCACATGGCTGCGTTTCAGGTTCAGACCGTTAGCAATGCACAGGACCTCTCGGGACACATGATCCTAGATACCGCGTGCCAAAGGACGTGCTGCGGACTCACCTGGCTTGAGCATCATGTACAGAGCTTGGACGCTTTTGGCCTCAAGGTGCACCGACACAAGACCACCGACGACAGCTTTCAGTTCGGAAAAGGCAGCCCAGTTCATGCCGAGTATCGTGCATACATCCCAGTTAACATCGGTGACGAATACATGATAGTCGGAGCGGGCGCGGTGGAGGCCAACATCCCGTTTTTAGCCTCCAATGTACTCCTCGATAAGCTCGGTTTAGTGCTAGCTAGATCTACCTGAACGGCAAGCGCACTTTAAGTACCTCGGAGTTTCCGTGCCAGTGAAGAACTTGAGTGGCCACCTCGCCATTGATGTCACCAATTTTCATGCTGCTTCGAGCAAGGACACTAGGTGGTCGCAGCTTCAGCGGACAGTTGATTGGAACAATCCACCTCCGGAAGCCATCTTTACGCCCAAGAGTTGGACGAAAAGTGCACTCCCGGATGCTTCGAGCACCTCCGCCATGGATGCAGGCATGGCGCCGGATGGTAGCGGCACTTCGCGGCTACCGGATCCGGCTCTGGGCCGGCCTTTCAACGGCGACTCGTCTCGGGCTGCTTCCAGCCGACGGCTACGGCACCCCTCTCGAGGACAAGGAGGACAAGGAGATCCAGAAAGAGCGGTGCAAGCACGACCCCAAGGACATGCGCCGCTACGGCAAAATGCACGGAAGCTTCAGCAAGTGCAGCAAGTGCGGTCTCAGGTTCCGTTGGCACCCAGACCAAGGTCTTTGGATTCCCGACCGAGATCCTCCTTCCTCTCGCTCCTCTGTGCCGCCGCCGTCTTCCAGCAACATGGTCTTGCCCCACCAGGAGCCCCGACGTTCTCTCCAGAGCAAGGCCAAGCCCAAACCCTCGACACGTACTACCAGGAGGTCCTTGGCGACTTCATCGGCGGCTCCCTCGACTACCAGGAGGCGGGCCACGGATGTCGAGGAGGATCCTTGGATGCTCCTGCAGGACGAGCCCGCGGACAACCAGGAGAACACGGACCTGGACGGCGAGTTCGATTGGGCAGCCGTCGACGGGTGACTGGAACAATGGACAAAGCAGTGGCAAGCTACGAGATCGAGCGCAACATTTACGACGCAATGGACCATGCCGGACAACGACCGCCTCCTGCCGTGGACCTCTTGGAGCTCTTCGCCGGCACGGCCAAGCCTACCAAGTTCGCGGCCGAACTTCAACTACGAGCTCTTCAGCCTCTTGACCGCGACACCGGCACCGACCTTTCGGACCCCAAGACGCAGCAGGAGGTATATAGAGCAGTTAAGAAAACGAAGCCATGGTTGATTGTCGCAGGCTACCCCTCTACGTTGTACAGCCTCGCCAACGAGAACTTCAACTATCGCGGACAACCTGAGCAACTACGGCAGCTTCGTGACGATGACCGCCGCGTGCGCAGGTTTGTCGCTGATCTTCTTCAAGAACAACACCGTCAAGGGCGCTTCTTCCTCTTCGAAAATCCACAGACGAGCCGTCTCTGGCAACAACCGGAAATCCTGGAGATCGTGGACCTTCCGGGCGTATCCTCGGCAGTGTGCCACTTGGGTGCTTTCGGTGCCGAAACCAAGGGGGGACTTCCAGTATGCAAGCCTCTCCGCTTCCTCAGCAACCTGCCCGAGATGATCACGGACCTCGCCCAAAAGCTCTCGAATACGGACCTTCTCTTTTGCGAGCCCGTTCGAGGCCAAGCAGCAGCAGACTCCCACGAGTATCCCGACGTCCTCGGCTACAACATTGCGGCCTGCCTCCGTCGCAAACTTTAGGAACTACAACCTCAGAGGTTCGGTGTCTACGAGACCTTTGCAGCGGCGCGGCCTGTGACAGAGCCCGAGGAATGGAAGCCCGTTTTCGAGAACATCAAGAACATGTTCGGCGACAGTGGTGCGAGACGCCCCTTCCTCATTGACGTGGACGGTGACCTCGGGAAGCAATTGGCCTCCCTGTTCCGAATGAAGATCACCAGGATCCAGGCGACTTACATGCCGATGCAGCGCAGGATCCCCATGGATATTCCACTTACGGCTCGTGGTGCCGCCCTCCTCTACAACGACGGCACCCACAGCATAGAAGTAGAGGCGCTCGAGAACGTCCGGTTCCCGAAGCAACGCTTCGACAGGCCAGTGCTGATTGGCATATTCGTGTACGGCGACCTCTTGCAGGAATCAGAGCCTGCTGGCGGCCAGTTGGAGACGCTGCCTATGTCGGCGCTTCCCACGGACATCCGCTTCGAAGGCTTGTCTCCCGGAACACCAATGGAAGTGAGGAGGACCGTGGCACGCCTGCACCTCAACATGGGACACCCTTCGGCTCAGGAGCTCACGAGGTTGGCATGCTATCACGGCACTCCTTCGGCTCAGCTGGAGGCTATACGCAAGCTAAGGTGTTCTACGTGCGAGCGCCTCAAACTACCACAAGCTCCCAGACCGGCCACAACACCATCGATGCAGCCACGACAATTCTGTGATGAGCTCCAGAGCGACGTTGTGTTTGTCAGGACGATGACCGGCACATCGGTGGCTATCTTGGGCATCGTGGATGTGGCCACCAACTTCCACCAAGCTACCTGCCTGGCGGATCGGCTGGGTGAGACAACCTTCACCGCTATCGAGCGGGTTTGGCTTCGGCCTTATGGGCTGCCGGTGCGCTTTCGGTGTGATCCAGACACAAGATTTCAGGGCTACTGCAAAGACCGACTGGAAGCACTCGGCGTTGAGGTGGAGTTTTGTCCACCCGAGGCCCATTGGACCATAGCCGTCATAGAGAGACGGAACGCAGTGCTCAGGACGATCCTTGAGCGCATGATTGACAGCAACGCTGCTACCACCCTAGACGAAGTCGAGGACATTTTGTCTGCAACTCTTCATGCTCTGAACAGCTCGGCAATGACGAAAGGACGCTCGGCATATCAGGCAGTGTTTGGACGGCTTCCTCGCCTACCTGGAGGAAACCTGCTCAGCGAGCCAACTTCTTTGGCCTCCTCCCCTGGCGATATGGCATATCGCGCGGAACTCATGCGCGCAGAAGCACTGTGTCACCTGTCCGAGTTTGCTGTGGAGCGTGGAATCAGACGAGCCATATTGCGCAAGACCAAGGCCACCGCCATCTCGGATATAAGTCCAGGACAGCCTTGCGCTTATTGGCGCTGGCGACGCAAAGGTGTCCACAAAAAGGGAGGTTGGTCCATGGTGTCGGCAGAGCAGCTTCGACCGGCAGTTGGGTTCGAGAACTGGGTCCCCTCTCAGGAAGACATTGCCATGCTCAAGGACGGCTCACAATCCCTGAAGGACACTGTTTGGGATGACCAGACCGGGCCTGGACCCAAGGAGGACTATATCATGGACGAGTTCGACATCGAAGCTCCGGCGCTGGAGTCACTACCCCCTACTCCGGTGGTGGTGCCTCAAACACCTTTACCTCCAGCACCTCGGCTAGACGCTCAAGTTCAACATCATGAACACCTGCACCAGAACGTCAACATACACAGCCCAAGGTACGAGCAAGTCGTTCTTCAACGCTTTGGAGAACCTGGCAGAGGCAGGAGCAGATCTCGAACACCTGGGACTCCCAGGAGAGCGAGGTCAACTTCGCGAGCACGGCTGCCAAAGAACGAAGACACGGCCGCAATTGCGCCCGCACCTCCTCTACCACTTCCGTCAACAGAGCAAGAAGCAGCTACAGCCATTGAGCCATGGCAGTCGTCATCACAGTTCGAAGAAAGTCAACCTCAAGAACCACAACCGTCTCCAGTCCCTCACGGTCTAGGTGAGAAACAACAAGAGCCCTGGCAGTCACCACAGTTCGAGGAAAGTCAACCTCAAGAACCACAACCGTCTCCAGTCCCTGTAGAAGATGTAGTCGGAGATCAGCAGGCGGGTCATCTTATAGACTCTACGCAGGGGTCAAGCTCAGCCCAGGGTCATGTACCACAACAGCCGACTACGTCACCAGCTTCGCTGTCTGCACCGTTGCCTACGACTCCGATTACAAGCCAGTCGTCGAGTTCACAGGCGACACCGATGCCGCAGTTACCAGCCAAAAGGCCTTTCGACGCGATGGTCACCCTGATTTTGGACAAGGGCATCATCTCCCTCGCGCCTCACGGCGACTTTGACGAGGACGCGTCGTGGACAAGGCGTTTCTATGACTGCTACCTCTCAAGCGACTACAGGGCCAACGACCTTCCCGGTGGAGTCTGACGGTGATGGCGTCAATGTCAACAAGAGCGGTCACCCAAGGCAGCTCACCCGGATGGAACTCAAGCAGCTTGATCGTGAAATTCCTTGGGGGCAACTGCTCAAGCTTCCCAAGGAACAGCTCGAACTCTATGTGGAGTCAGCCGTCAAGGAAGCCAAGTCTTGGTTTCAATGGGAATCTGTCGAGCCCCTCACGGCCGAGCAGGTCAAGGAAGTCATGGCGTCTCCCAAGCTTCGCAAAAGGATACTACGGTCGAGGGCGGTGTTTCGTGACAAGGCAAGGGGCCAAGGCCCACTACGACCGAAGTGCCGCGTGGTTTGTTTAGGCCACCTGGACCCCGACCTCAAGACCTTGACAAGGGAGAGTCCTACGCCAACCAGAATGACAGAACATGTCATGTACCTCGTCATGTCATGACCGCAGGCATCAACGCGGAGATCGAGAACACTGGCAAAGCCTGGACATCTTGGTTGGCGGATGCGTCCACAGCCTTTCTCCAGGGACGTCAGCCTGATGGAGAACGACCGCTACCATTGTTCATGAGGCCGCCCGCTGACGAGATTTCCGCGATGACTGGTCAATGGACATCCGACCTCTACCGCATCAAGAGCAACGTGTACGGCCTCAGCAACGCCCCTAGGCTCTGGTGTGCTGAAGTCACGAAGAGACTGCTCCAGTTGAACTACGAACAGCACTCCTTCGACCGCATGCTCTTTCTCAAGCGCGACCAGAACGGAGAGATTATCTCCCTTATCAAGGCCCTTATCATGGTGTACGTCGATGACTTCTTAGGCACCTACAGAAGTGACTACAACATCGACGAGGTCAAGTCCGCTTTCACCTGGGGTTCCTACAGCACCATGGAGCCCGGGAACACTTACACCTTCAAGGGCAAACAGGTCCGCTTTCGAGAGCGAGTACCCGGACGCTTCGTGCTCGACATCAACCAGAAGGAGTTCATTGACGGCATGCACAGCGGGAAACTTCGCAAAGGTCGCCTGGCTTCAGACGACCTCCTTACGACGGAAGAGAAGGCAGAGTTTAGAAGCGTGGCCGGGTCACTTCAGTGGCTCTGTGGGCAGAGCAGACCAGAACTCTCCCCTGCCGTCAGCTTGTCCAACAAAGGACTCGAAACAAGGACCTCCGACCTGAAGAACCTCTTCGACGCCGTGGACTACGCCAAGGAGACGAGCACCAACGGCATCTCCCCGGGGCCCAGTGCTTGTCTTG